>JAPESX010000546.1:0-16904 GCA_029590615.1 Nemania bipapillata | reverse complement strand
TTTTTTCCCGCATTGATATTGTTTGGCCGTGGATATAGACACTTCTATTGCGAAGCGCTGCATATCTTTATAAAGTGTTCGATTGTCTTTTTGAGAACGCGGCGCAATAACCATTGCTGAATTGGAGAGCTGGAGGTTTTGCCCATGTTTCCATTGCCTCGGGAATTTCTCCACACGATCCATAGCTCTTTCCATATTCGCAACCCATGTCCATAGCCCCAGGTTTTCCCCTCATCAGACTGCCGAATGGACCATCACGCCTGGCAGGCCAGGCTCGGCAGGCCCACAGTCAAACCTCAGATGCAACCAAATTCGCACGCTGTTATGAGCACCGAGACAGCGACCAACTTGATTAAATAGCTGAGAGGTCCTCCTCACGATTGAAGCTCCTGCTGCTCTGGCAACACGAGGAACCAGGGCCTCTCAGCAATCAATTATGGTTTCTTTGCATTCTTGGCAGCGTCCCCTGACGACCTTGACCTTGTGCCTCCAGGCCATCGGGCTGATCGAAGCTTCACCACGTCCAACCCAGGATCAGCCGACGGTGAATGTTCGCAATGGAACGCTAGGTGGAGTCTACAGCCCGGAATACGATCAAGACTATTTCCTCGGGATTCCATTCGCCCAGCCACCCGTTGGTCAGCTGCGGTTTCGGAATCCCCAGCCTCTCAACGAGACTTGGGATGGTGTGAAACAAGTCACCGAGTACGCCGACGAGTGCTACGGTTATGGGAGCGATACCTGGGTCCTAGGAAACCCGGTTAGTGAAGACTGTCTGACCTTGAACGTGATCCGGCCACATGGAGTTAAAGGTCCTTTGCCCGTCGGCCTCTGGATTCACGGAGGTGGCTTCTACGAAGGAGGAAACCAGGACCCCCGGTATAACCTGTCATTCATTGTCGAGCAATCCGTGCTCGCCAAGCAACCTTTCATCGGCATCGGCATCAACTACCGCCTCCACGCCTTCGGTCTCCTGTATGGAGAGGAATTGGCCGCAGAGGGCTCCTCTAACTTTGCCTTCCGTGACCAACGTCTCGCCATGCAGTGGGTTCAGGAGAACATCGCCGCATTCGGAGGAGATCCCGCCCAAGTCACGATTTGGGGCGAGAGTGCTGGTGCTATCTCCGTCGCTAACCATCTCGTTGCTTTCGGTGGCCGCGATGACAAGCTCTTCCGCGCCGGTATCATGGAAAGTGGGTGGGCACCTGGGCGATACCCTAATGTGAGCGATTCGGAAAGGACATACCGACGGATTACCGACGCTACAAATTGCAGTAGCCCAGTGACTGGCAGTAGCCTCGACTGCCTACGTAGCCTTCCGATCGACGTGCTGAGTCCAATTCTCAACAGTACCATCCAGGGCGCATGGAGTGCGGTCAATGACGGCGATTTCATTCAGGGTCATAGTGGCACAGACATGTGGCTCAATGGGAATTTCGTCAAAGTTCCGGTCTTGGTTGGACACAATCGAGATGAAGGAACCGCCTTCTCTGTCAAAGGCGTAGACACAACAGAGGATTTCATCTCCAAAGTCTTGCTACCGACGGGCGTTGACAATTCGACTGCGTCGATATTGGAAATTCTCTATCCCGATATCCCAGCCATCGGCATCCCCCCGACACTAAAAGGCCGCCCACCCGCGTCTGTTTTTGGACGTCAATGGAAACGTGCTACTGCCTTTACTGGAGACTATGATGAGTATGCGCCACGCCGCATGATGCAAAAGGCATTTGCACGGCATGACGTCGCCAACTACGGCTATGTGTTCAACGTGGTCCCTGCTGGTGTTCCGCCGACTACCGGCAGCACACATTTTCAGGAGGTTGCTTTCGTGTTTCACAACACCCAAGGCTTAGGGTACAAGAATGTCGTTGCTTCTAATCCCTTTGCAAACGTACCCAAATCCTACTTTACTATGGCCAAAATCATGTCTCGTATGTGGGTTAGTTTTATTGCGACGCTAGATCCTAACCAGTCTGGAGGTAAGTTCCAACGATATTCATATCTTTGAAAGACAATCGTGACTGACTTTGTACTTAGTGACGTCCGAAATCTGGCCCAAATATGACGCGGAGGATGGTCATATTATGATATTCGATACTGAAGATCCCAGACTGGCTTTCTCTATGCCGGATACAGACCGCGCTGAAGCCATCGAGTACTTGTCGTATCTCTATACAACAGTCTTTAACAAACCATGAGCGGTAATTAAATGGTGGAGTTTGGCTGACCAGCTTTGGGAAGGATGATCTTCCTAGTATATATACTACAATAGGCTTTAAAGGCCCAACTCAAGGCCAAGAACCCAAAGACCAAGGTTGAGTAGAAAAAGCCCATAGTCGCCCAGATTTATAAATAGGTTCGCGCCTTGAATCTTTGGGTTTTAGCTAATTGACGTACTAATTTTATATTGCTTCGATTTTTTATATCATTTTAACACTTTGAAATATTGAATATCTTAGGCGCCCAACTTAGGCTTAACCCAACCTAACCCATAGGCTTTGGTGGGTGCCGATGGGTTGTATTTTCGCAAACCCTATACTACAACCAGCAACAAGTTAAATGGATAACTATACCATCTAGGTCAAAGTAGTGAATTGTCACAGTTATTACGGCTTTGACGATACGGGTATAAGTAAGCGACCCTACAACCTACACATGTTAAACCCCAATATAAAGCAGCACTTTGTTTAGATGGCTTTACCTATACTATTTTGAACTTAGTTATAGCTTTGGAAAGTTATTTTTTTAACCGGCGAAATAGAGTTGGGTCGATGACAACCAGCAAATCCTTGGTCTTGTACGTTTTTCTCTAATTACCATTTTTCCTTTCAAAGATTTCTCTGATAATATCGATATAGGAGTTATGAGTTTAGCCCTCGGTAAGTATCTTGAGAGACGACGTTTTACAATAAAGGTATAACAAGATGAACGGACGTGTGTGTGATTAAGCCGGGAGGGATCTTGAACTAAACGTAAGATTCTGGCAGGAGGCCTTAGAAGTCCTTACCCTAATATACTAGGCAGTGTGTGTGCTAAAATACAAGGTGTGTGCATCTTCTTATAGTGCATGAGGCTTTGTGCTAACTATACTACAGGCTATTAGTCTCTATCTAGAGCATCGCGCTAAATTCTCCTAAATCCCTTAAATGATAGCAACACTGGGTACTCAATAGGATGGCAATACCTGAGACAAGCGCAGCTCCTCTGCGTAGCATGTAGTCCTAACCTTCTTTATGGAAATGCCATCATCCCCGCCCCCTCCATCCCATTCATCTGACTATAAACTAAAATAAATCTGTTCATCACTCCATTGCAACCAGGGAACAAGAATTTAAAGATCGAATCATGGTAAGTGAGAGAATTGGGTAAAACCAGGCACCGACCTAGGATCTAAATCGGCATCATCCATAAAAAAAATTGCTCTCCANTCACTATCTCAGTACGGGGTGAATCAAAGCCGGTTTAGCTCTCTAGGAATTGTTGTTTGAATATTATTCTCGCATTTCTCGCCATTTTGTTCTCGGACTATCTATTTGCGTGAAGCCTTGTCCTTGATGAATTATCACCGCATAACCTATACAATGAGCAGCCAGAAGAGCCATGCCAAAACGGCTTGTGTGGCAAGTTGATGCCTTTCCAGTCAACTGGGTGCTTACCACCCCCCCGTCTCCCAGATGATACCCTCCATATTCTCATGAACCCATCCCAATGCCCCCGTCTCTGCATCTACTATACGCATATAGCCCTCTGGGTGGTTTATTACAAGTTTCGAGGATGAACCCGAGCTATCGGGCACTCTCCAAACTGGCCTACCCGTATAATACTCGCGTTGATATTCCGTGAGACTCCCGACGGTAAGCTTCGGTGCTGTCAATCCCTGGCACCTCCGCCAGCCTTGCACAAGCATTCGATAGAATGCATAGCGGCTCTGCAAAATAGGAAATACCCAGCAATCGACTAGGCAGTCTGCATCGCGTATATCACTAGCCTTTTGCGCGCGGAATTGCAACTGTAAATAGAATGTCCCATCAACACAACCCACAAGTGTGGACTCGTATTTATCGGCATACCTAAGGAGCATTAGTCGTTGTACGGCTGTATATCTGAAATAGCTTTACCCGCGAAGTTCTTTAGCAAGTCTTTGCTGTGGTTTGCTGAGCCTTCCCTCTTGCCACTCAGCCCGGTCGATTAGGTTCCGCTTTGCTTCTATAATAACTTGAGCAACCCTTGTATTGTTTATATACACAGCATACGTAGAATCTACATTCTCCAAAATGTTTGCTTCGCCCAGTGGCTTGGTGTGGGATGTCTGGATGACCTGTGGGTACCTCACAAATCCAGCGAGAGCAACGCTGGAGATCTCTGCATGCCACCAGTTTTCAATATCAGACTCCGTCTCGAAACGCCAGGCTCGGACGTTTGGCCGTTCGGCAAGCTCATTCATCCGCTTTGCCTCGTCAGCGTAGAGGGGTAGAAGTGGCCGCTCAAAATCGGCGGACACTCCGCCGCCCTGACCTGGTATAGTGTGAACCCTCAAGTACTGGGCGTCAATTGGGGCGTATTTCTCAGCCCAAGTCTTATTAGTTTTTGATGTATATAAGGGGTTGTTAATATAGTTTGTAGGCCGCTCATTTAGTAGATCTCGAACCTGAGGCATTTTGCATGTCAATTAATAAAGGCTGGGCTTTAGGGGACCGGTTGAGGCGCGAAGGCGGTTTTTCTTCATGTGTGGCAGGTATGAAGGGCAATGTAGATGGGCTACCCCTCACGGTGGCCTCTTCCTCCATAACTTTTACAACATCAATAGCCAATTCAATCGCTTACACATGTATGACGGGAATAAGTTCCTAGATTGGGAAGGGACCACTCTCCACGAGCTGAGAGGCTACTCTACCTAAGGCGATAAGTACATAGGTATTGCCACTCAGGTACGACAGACAGTGTATAAGGGCTACCCCTCACCTCACGGTGGTGGCTTCTAACTAGGCCCCCTCCATAGGGACCTTCTACTGTTAACATCCTTAGCCAATTCGTTGTCTTAAACTGCCTACCGTAAGCGATTAAATTGGCTAATTGATGTTGTAGAGTTTATGGGGAAGAGACCTAGAAGGCACCGTCAGGGTTAGCCCCTATGCACTGTTCCTCGTACCTTCTGTATGTGTAGTAGTTAGGTCCTAAAATGCTTTGGTCCTAACAATAGAGCAACAGCATATTCTAATTGGCTAAACAAGAAAGTGACCCACACCACATGCATAAGTGGTGGAATAACGGGGAGTCTTGTATAACTAAATAAACTTACTTTATGGGTGTTGTTTTGATTCCAATATCACCAACTCTAGCTATGACACCAATGGCCCATGCACATGCCATCAATTTCGCACCTGGCCTCCAGATTTCCCTCGGTTTTCCATCTCAATTGATCTGGCATGGCCATGAAAGAGTACGGTCCCGTCGACGTTCCATCAGGAACTCCACCAAAGCAGAATGGGAGGATTGTTCTACCCATCTATCAACCTGGCGAGCACAGGTACTATCGCGTCGCAGATAACTTTGACAGCGCGACGCCGTCACAATCTACCCAACCTGTTGTACGCACTCTCCTGCTCCTGCCCTCCCGTGCACATCACTGACCACATATTTACAGCAGTTTCGATTTCGAACACGACAAGTCTCTGCAACTGGTACAAGGATCAGCTCGCTCCACCCCGACATCCTCCGATTAGCGATCCACCGCCCTGCCTTACCTCGCATTTTGGACATCTGTTTCAGGCATATACCTTCCTTCGTTCGGTCGCGGATATCTACCCTTTTCCCAGAATGGTTCTTGCCAGACCACGTTATTCTAAAACCAGAAAGAAAAGACGAGGAAGATTCGTTCGACACTGAGATTTGTGCATACAAGCATCTCAAACATGCGCAAGGCACCTTGGTCCCTGAAGTTTGTGGGCAAGTTATCTATAACGGGAAGAGAGCCTTGATGCTCAAGGACGTAGGGGGCATACCATTGGCATCACCAGAAGGTGCAATATTAAAGCTGGACAAATTGTCAGAACTACTCCAACAATGCTTCCGTTCCCTCCACAGCTTCGGTGTCCACCAGTTAGACCCGAATCCGGGGAACTACCATCTTGTGGATGGGAAGCTTGTGGCACTCGATTTTGAGCAGGTTGATTTCGATTTAAGTGAAGATGATAAGCAATATTTCATGACAACGCGTATCTCCACAATACTCAGGTACTACCGGCAGCTACAACTCCTCTATGAGCACGACGGTAAGCTTATACCCGTCGATAATGATAACGAGTGTAAGCAAGTTTAATTCCAAGTTATTCTCTAAATACTCCAGGTGCCAAATCTTTCGATGTGAGTATGGAGTTACATTTACTTAGTTGTGACGGCAGGGGCTCCATAGAACCCCATATATATCTATCTTCTCTACAGAGTCAATCACCCCTATTAATCCCTTCTGTGGCTACGATTACAGGCTACATGTATCCCGATTTATAACGCTGCCATACACTGCTCACAGCACCGGAATGTACGTACGCAAGTATTGTATGACTATTGGGGGCGCAGCTCTAAACGCGCGCCTTTACAGCAAACGAGTACCTAGGGTTTGCGAAAACCCAACCCATGGGTTAGGTTAGGTCAAGCCCATGTTAGGCGCCCAAGATAGTCAAAATTTCAAAGTGTCAAAATGTTATAAAAATCAAAATCGGAGCATTATGAAATTACTACATCGATTACTATAAAGCTACTAAAAACTTAAGACCTAAGGCACACGGACCTATTTATATATCTGGGCGCCTATGGGCTTTTTTTACTCACCTTGGTCTTTGGGATCTTGGCTTTAGGTTAGGCCTTCAAAGCCTACGAGCACCTCTTAAACGGTGCCCCTAAGCACTCTGCATCGCGTTAATATAGTCCGCGAGTCGCTCTCTCCTTCCTTAGGTCCAATACGCCTGTTTCCGAACAGCATACAGGTAGCGCCTATATCTCACGGAGCGGTGGAGTCGATCTTGTATGGCAGGTAGCCAAGTGCTGCATACGTAGCGGGATCACTGAATCTATTGAGTCTAAGTCTAGAGATCTTGTAAATACAATTCAGGAGTACTTATACCCCTTTATATAGATCTCTGGAACCCCTGGTTCCCTTCCACGTGCTCCCTCTTACTACTCCGATCTGTGCCAATTGGGGGAGGTGATCCACTATACCGTGACACTATATATGTGTCACGGTCCCTATATATAAGTGCCTGCAAACGGTCAAGTCTCCAACTTGACAACGTTCTACTTTTGGTAGTGTTGTGGTATAGCGTCGCACTCCTGTTCCGTAGCAATATGTTGCTAAGTTATTACAAGAGATTAAGCAACGGAGCAAAAGCAAAGAATAGCTCGAGATTTCTGTCACAGCATCTGATGGCTACTTACTTGTGCCTCACGTGCTGAAACATTGGTTGGTCTAGGTGTCGAATAGTTCTAGTTTCTGAAGGCTAGCTTGGCTAGAGCTGGATGCTCTCATTTGTGAGCTACCAGGCCGACGAGGAGTATCTCGCTGAAATATTTGCATGTCGAAGGAATGTATCCAGGCCCAATTTTCACTATTCACTTCAGAAATGAATTGCCATTAAAACAGATGTGAGTGTATTACACACCGTACTCTGGAGGCCTGACCACAATCATGATAGCACTTTCAAAGACGTTCCAAAAGCCTTAAAAATAAAATAATGCACTTCCACTTTCTAGATCAAAATAAATAGTGTAGAATCTACCGGCCTCCTCCTTCCTCTAATCCAGTCTTTGCGTAGTATATATTTATAAAAAGTTAAAGTCAACGCACTATACCCGAACCATGCTATCCCCTCAGAGCCCATATTTTGCTCTCCATTACACTAACTGGATACCATGAGGGGCCTTGGGGTATTCGTATAAAAGTATATAGTTATATAAAAAGCAAATAACTCTTTTAATTACCAAGTTAGGACAACCTAAAAATCAATAGTATTAGGCTTTATATTTATACTACTGTTTAGCTACTTCCCTATAGTGCCTTTCCCAGTCGAATGGTATTTGACTTAAGTAACGAGGGCTTAGGGAACGAATTTCGTACCAATTCTCGTACAATTGACCGGGAACAGATGGACCATCATCACTAGGTCTCGATTCATTTCCGGTTCGACGAATAGGTCTTTGGCCTGGCATATCATTGTGGTGTGTTCTAGTATGGTCCTGGAGAGCTTTGGCCGAGGTAAAGAGAGGATACTGACAATCGGTTACTTTACAAGACCACCGGCGTTGGTGACCTGTCTCATGATCAATCCAGGCCGCTTCAGACTCAAAACCTAGTGTTGCTTGTGGACAAGAGCTGAGTCGACAAGTGTATGCTGATGCCCGGAAATGAAGTTTGAACTCTTTAAGTTCCTGGGCCGACACACCAGGATATTCCTCTTGGTCAAGGAGAAAAAGTATAGTCTTTTGATATGAGTTTAGCATGGCTTCTGGTCCTTGTTCAGTTCTAGCGTCAGCAGTTTCTAGTCCAAGTGTTAGTATACATATCAAATAATCATCTCTATAGGAGAGAAACTTGCCTAGTTCCTGACGCCGATTCTGTAACCGATCTAGAGATCTTGCGTATATTGCGATTCTCGCTTGCTTCTGAATCATCGGATACGCTTCTAGAAGCTCTAAGCTTGAATCGAGTGTCGACATAGTAGTATATGTTTGATCAACCATCATGGTGGCGTTGTTGAGTTGCTGAGATAAATCGATAGCCAGAGCGATCAATTTGGAATATGAGTTATTTGACTTTGCAATTTTCATGTAGCGAAGCAAATAATCTGTCCAGTACTCCGTGGCGTAGATATGAAGCGCATGCAAACCCTTTGCCACCTGAATATTTCGCGTCTTCTGATGAAGTGGCTGGGAAAACGTCTGTAATCCAGAAATCAAGCACGTAATTGTAGCAATTCCTTGTTCTTCAATGGATAATACCTCAATTATATTAAGAGTATTCGCGGATGATTGAAGGAAACTATTGGCTGTTAGTGGGTAATTAATTTTCTTACTGCTCTGCTCCGGCGTACTCTTGCACTGAACTATGTATGAATGATAGAGTTGTGTCACTTCTTTCTTCGATAAGGGTATTGCACACTTCGAGAATAAATCTAGGAGCAATTGTTGTGACAGAATAGTCACCTTCGCCAAAAGCAAGGGCCGAGAGCAATTCTGCTCGCTTCAACGGTCTCCTGGCAAACGCGATCCATCTAAACAAGGTTTCGACGTGTTTTACAGATTGTGAATTCAAATGGGCAAGAATCTGCGAGAGTATCTGCCGATAACTAGGAAATTGATTAGCTTCTCGGGTATAGTGGCGAGTACGACGAATAGTCAACCCTACAAATCGACGAGCGTTTCTGGTAAATCATTTACCGCTGATGTGACCTGCGCTCCACGAATGAAAATATTGTTTGCAAGATAATCTAGGAGAAGCCGAGCGTATAAGAACATGCCTATCAGAATATCATGTCAAAATTTATCGAATATAATATGATGCATGGAATTAACGGACCGTCAGACTTTCTTGTGATGGATTCCTCAATCTCCCCGATCTCACTTCTAGTTAAACTCAATTGCTCCAGCTTCACATGTAGCACCTGGAGCCTCTGTGATGTGTATTGCCTAATAGCCTCGGACAGTAAGGCTTTTTCCTCTGTAAGCAAGAGCTTTTCTTGGCCCCTTAGTTGTTTCGGTGGAATTTCCGGGCCTCGACTTGAGATCAAGACTTTGCATATTAGTCCATTCGATATTGTCACTTTGGATACCATAAGGCTGACAAGGTTTACCACCTGTGCCTGAGTCTTTGAGTCGCACTCATTCAAGCCATCGATGAAAACCCAAATGTAGTCATGTTGGCGGGTAAAACTTGAAATACTCATCAGAATTCTGTGAAATAGTTTTTCGAGATCTGTAGTCGAAGGGGCTTTTCCGATAACCGACTCTTCGTAGATGTTGGTAATAAGTTCGCTATCTTTACGGAGTAGCTGAAGGAAGAGAGTTCTTAGGATTTGGTCATAGGTATTGGACCGGTGTATGTTGCTACAAAAGAACCGAATAACATAGCGATCCGCGGATTCAGCGAAATTGGAGAGTTCAGCTGAGAGAACACTTTTACCAGAGCCTGGGACACCTTGCAGCCAAAGAATTCGGCCCACAGGCTTCCTCTGCAGGAATAATTGTACCTTCTTGTGTTTCAAGCCCCAGTTGCAAGTACCTGGATAACTTTGGCCTTCTGAGTGTAGAGCATCGAAAATTAGTTGCTGCTCTGACTCGTTTGCCTTCAGCCACGATGCTATAGAGGTGTATCGTTTTCGTGCCTCTTCTTTTTCAAGTCGTTCAGTTTTTTCTATACTCTCTTTTCGCCACTCTCGGATTTCCTGACGCATTCGTTGTGCTTCGGCCACATTGCGAGCGCTCGCTTCTTTATCAATCAGTTTCTCGTGACGCTTCATATTTTCAAGAATGCCATCAAATCGTCGTTCAAATCGACCCCAAGAGGTTAAAAACAGTAATCTCCAACCTGAAACAAGGTAAAGAGGTTAGGCCTTCAGCTTTCCGCTTTTTCTGAGGAAGAGGGGGGTGGGGGATGGGCTTCTAACGCGGGTTCAAAAACTCCTTACCATTCCGGGTTGTAAACTTATATGCGTGCAAATGAAACTCGAGTATGCTAGCATAAAAAGCAGCCAATGTCAATTGGAAGTCTTTGTCATTTGCGAACGCCTTATTCAAAAATTCAAATCTATTCAGAGACTCGGCAATTTTTGAATAGGCTTTAATGATCTTCTCGAAGGCTTCAATATACTCCGAGGCGACTCTTAGTATCAGGGTAATTGGTGCCCATATCCATGCGAGGTAAGGAGTCCCATTACATAGGACATCGATAACCTTCGCATAATGTTCCAAACCTTTGAAAAGAGGTTCTAAGCGTCGCATGTTTTGAAGAGATCTCCTTGCGGCGAGTTGCTGCTCGAGCTGTATTGCAGATGCCCTCACATCCTGGAGTGGTGTATCCGCGAAACTTCGCGAATCTGCCGGATTAATTGCCTTGTCGAGTCTCTCGAAAGCGTCTCGAATCGTTTGCCTCGCTTGTGCCGATACTATTGGTGGTAGAGGCATTTTTCGCCGTTTACGTTAAATTGGTTCTATCAGCGACTTGGGTTGCGTAATGCTAGTCTGGATTTCCGACCCTTCACATATAGGAACAAATTCCAGCCCACGGGTCAGCCTAAATTCTCCGCCGCTCGGAACTGGACACAGCCCCCACCAACGTACATGAAACATGGCTAGGGTGTATCGATCCAATAGACATTCGTTTATTTTGAGAGGAGGCAACCAGGCAACAAACGTTACAGATTAATACCCCGAGGAGCACCAGCCACGTACATATTACTGTCCAAGTAGATCTGGCAGATAAAGCGGTATACACGGACGCCGAGGAAATTAGAGACTTCTATAAATCAACACGTGCCATACGCGAAGTCGGTTATGGATTACCATATCCCCCGTCCTGCCAAACGGGCAAGAAGTCARGATGGTTCACCTCAATGGGGTACTGTTGCCAATACATCAGCTAGGGGACCAACACCATGCACACAGTACCAAGGATATGCACCGGCTCTCATCGCGCCACATGATGAACGAACTACTCTAGGCTACGGCTCATCTTATTCTATGCTAGTGAGCTCAAGCCAACAACAGGTATCTGTCATCCAGAATACGGTTTATCATGCTGAACCCCTTAACCATGTTACCCAACAACATCAGTATGCTATGGACAGGTCACAGTATCCCATACCGATCCAGAACTCAGTGGAAAGAAGCGGATCAAGCTGGCCTATGCAGCCTTGGCAAGATTATACACAATTGAACAGATACGATCAGGCACCACAGCAACATCCCCCTTCACGTGGGCTTTACTTCTCGCAGGCAACAACCAATGAAAGATACACTGCCCACCAAACCTCAGCACATCTAATCAATAGCCAGCATACTCAGGCGTACTCAGAAACATCCGTCATCCAGGACTCAAACCCACTGCCCCATTCTCCTGCATCGCATCCGACTCTCGAAACGGTATGCTTCGGAATGGTAATTGGTTAAGCCCATTCACCGTGTTATTTATAGCGCCAGCTAAATTTTATAGATACAACATATCTCTGGTACATGTGACGTTAAGAGTTCGACTCTACTAACCGAAATTCCAGTCAAATTTCATTCATCTGACCAATTCAAGTCGATTGGTAACGAAAGGGTCACTGGCCGACTTCATTCAAATCATACCCAGTTAATCCATGGTCTTTTGCAGGATGATGCTATCGAGCTCTTCGCATGTTGCATTATCCAAAAAGATTCATCACCATCAAAACCAGGCCGCAATCTAAGGATCCTTCCTTGCGTGTTAGAAGTTACAATTTACGGTCCAACTGATCTCCTTGGAGATATCGGGGATTGGTTTCAGGAACAAGACACTTATCTACAAGACCCAAGATTGTGCGATCTCGACGTTCGATATTGTAATCCCCAAAAACTATCGACTGGGAAACTTGAAGAATGTCCTCTGGTATCCGAGATGACAAAGAGCAGTGTACATTCCATACAGATGCAAGTTATCACATCACTACCTAGCTTTTTAGATGACTTCAAAAGTCGAGATGATTTACGTGAAGCAGAACAGCCGACGGCCATTTGCTCAACCCTAAAAAGGTGTGTCAGGATCTTCTATATACCTCTATGTATTTTGGGGGAGGGAAGCAGCTTACTTTGACGCAAAGGCACCAGAAACAAGCTCTCACGTTCATGATGCAACGTGAGCAGGGTTGGGCTTTTAGCAACGAGTACATAGACCTTTGGGAAGCCCACACGAGAGATAATAGCATATAGTAAGTATTAGAGCGTGCCAAATACGTAACAATCAGCTGTATTAATCATTATAGTTTCATAAATAAAGTTTCCAACTCCCACCAAGATGAGGAGCCTGCCGAATTCCGTGGCGGTATAATTGCTGATACCATGGGACTTGGAAAGACTCTGACTATGATCGCCCTGGTCGCCGCGGATCTTGATAGCCCGATAGAAACCGTTCCACCGGTTTGTCATTCCCAGGATGTGCCCAAAGTAGAAACTACGCTGATTATCATACCACCACCTCGTATGTTAGGCCTCTTCAAATAGATCTATTGCATATCTGACTATGAATAGTGCTAGACACCTGGGAGGAACAACTTTCAGAGTAAATTTAACACTAAAAGGCTCTTGGGTTTTTGTCTGCTAACAATGATTTAGGCACGTGTTCAATGGCCGCCTACAATGGTGTCGACATCATGGCAAAAGAAAGATGACCGATATTAATGAAATTCGCTCTCACCACATAGTTTTAACAACCTATCATACAGTCTCAGCAGAATTGAAGGCATTTAAGAACTCTCAAGGCTCGTCTCTATTTTCAGTCCAGTGGAAAAGAATTATTCTCGACGAGGGTAAGATATTTAAAATATTGGCGCATGCGTGCGTGAGATGCTAAAAGTTAAGCTAGCTCACTTTATTCGAAACTCAAACTCCACGATGGCAAGGGCTGTTTGCGCGCTCTCTGCGTCGTCTCGATGGGCTGTAACTGGAACGCCTGTTCAGAATCGACTTACTGATTTAGCCTCCTTGCTAAAGTTCATACAAGCATATCCCTACAATGACATCAAAATTTTTGAATCTGACATCTCTTCTTTCTGGAAGTCTGGAGAAGATGAGGAAGCGGCGAGGAGGCTTCAATATCTGTCAGCGTGCCTAATGCTTCGAAGAGCCAAGGGGGCAATTAACTTGCCCCCAAGAAAAGATCTCCTCTGCCCAGTAGACTTTCTACCTGATGAAAGGACAGCATACGAAGCTCTTCGACAACAAGCCATTCAGAGTATCGATGAGTCTGTTTCTACTCACTATCGGAGTTCGGGGTCAAACACTTATGCGAATGCTCTTCAGCGAATCGAGGCTCTTCGACTTTTCTCTGATCTTGGGCTTCAGTACAATACTAGGCACGAGACTCAGAACAGTCATGAGTGGCCAAAGATCGCCCAGCGCGTGTTCAACTCTAGACGAGGAATGGAGCCAGTTATTTGCATGGAGTGCTCACTGCCCTTCGACTTTACGGAATCCGTACTAGAGGGCCGAAGTTCATCGGTCTCTAATCATCAGTTTTGGGAGTGTATGAAGTTCATATGCGGCGACTGTACTCAAAAGCTAAAGAGGGATCATCGCTCTCTTGAGTGCGGTCATAAACCAGCATGTCCCGCTGCCTTGGTTTCTACGGCTGCAGATGCTTTTGAGGAAACATTACATACACTCTCTAGAACGCCATCCTCGTCAATGAAAGTGTCTTCCAAAGTTGAAGCATTAATTGCAGATCTCAAGAGCCTTCCCCAAGACACGAAATGGTATCTAGGCACATTGACCCTTTCAGCATGAAGAGAGCTAACGAGTGACAGCGTTGTATTTTCCACCTGGCGACTAACATTAGACGTTGTGAAGGCTGCCTTAGATAACAACACAATCGGAAGCGTCCGCTTCGACGGGAAGGTACCGCAGAATGAAAGGGGAGGCGTAATTACCAGGTTCCGGACAGACCCAGCAGTCCGCGTTATGCTACTTACACTATCGTGCGGCGCCGTTGGGTAAGAAACCCCTCATTTACGGAGACCTATGTCTAACTTGTTATAGCCTTACTCTAACTGTCGCATCACGAGCATATCTCTTGGAGCCTCATTGGTAAGCATAAAATTGCCTCTAGTGATATGTTTGGATATTAACAGCGTAGGAACCCCACGCTTGAGGAACAAGCGCTTGCCCGTATCCACCGACTAGGTCAAACGAAGGAGGTAACCACCGTTCGGCTCTATATGCGTAACTCGTTCGAAGAGGTAAGTTGTGAGAAACCCTATTCAGGTACCCTGTTGCTAATAGTAAAAAGGAAGTTATCAAGGTCCAGGAGTCGAAGAAACAGCTAGCCAATGTGTTACTCTTGCCCCATGACGATGGGTCGACAGGCGGCAACTTGGAGACGCTACATGTGAGTACAGCCACCACTACTTATATCGCGAATAAGAGCTGACGCAAACTTAGCGGCTTCGATCACTCCTTTAATGCTTGAGGTATTACCAAACCAAAACAAAACAATCTTATAGTATTAGCAAATAGAATCTCAGCAAGCGCATACACCCGGTATACAATTCTCAGGCCTTAAGACTTGAATTACAGAGGTATAGGTAGTCACTAACAAGCTAGCTAAATGGCCAGGATATTGGTGTTTCTTCTTCTATATACCAAGAGCGCCCTTACAGCGCTGCTCTAATTAGCAGACCGGAATCCTACGACCAGAACTTGCGCTATTCGAAGTAGGCGTGATGATCACTATGACTGTGACTGCCACGGAGTGAATGTCGAGAGTTACGCTCTCATATATAATTATTTTCAAAGAAGCAAATCTATTAGATATCATATATAAATTATGCCAAGATTCACAGTAATAACTCTTCTTCAGACCATAGACTAAACACCATCATATATAAATTGACCTGACCCAATAAGAAAAAGGGGTTGAGAACGCCACAGCACCGCCACATCGCGCCACCTTGCAGTCTATATCAATTCTCTAATTTCACCCACCGCCATTCCAACGACTTTCCCCCTTGAACCCAGGGTTAGATATATCTAATCAAAAGTCTTAACACATCAATACGTTTTGTGGCATGGTCATGTCATACGCCGCCACATCCGTAACCCACTTTTTAGCAATCCAGAAGTAGGTAATTAAGACAATTGATAATGCAGCAAGGGTCTGGCGGCCTGTGAATTTACCATCAGAGCAGAGTGGGATTTGGTATAGCCCTCTCTTCTCATCCGCCGCGTCCTCCGCCTCAACGACCAAATCTGTACGGTCTAGAACCCCATCCTTATATGTTACCTCGGCATCCAAAAACTTCGAGATCGAGGTCTTAAGAGAATGCGAGATATCTTGAGAGAGTTTCGGGCAGCATAGCAATGCCCAGACTAGATCTTATCCGCGTTCATCTTTAAAGGGGCATAGGATGTCTTTCACGCCTGACGTGGCGAAAGCAAGGAGGCGCATGTCATCTGCCGTAAAGCATGCCCGTGCCGTCTTCCTGGTTCGCCGGAGGTCGTTACATAGTTCCATCGAAAAATACAGTTGTTTGGTTAAGTCTTCAGTAGAGGATTTCTTGAGATTCTCTAGTTGTCCGGAAGGGAAAGTCTCCCTTGATTTCCGAGACCGGTCCTAGATGTGCTAGTATACCTCGTGAAGATCTCGATAAAGATGGTAGGCAGGGGAGAAGTAAAAGCCGTCGGGCTGGAGAAGAACAGCCTCTCTTATGAGCTCCGTCAGCGGGGTATCCATGTAGAGATCTCCAAGATGGTGCGGATATTTAGCATTTATCGACATCTTCAGGTTCAGTATATTTGCGGTGGTATTCTTGGCATTCATAAATGCTGAGGCCACAAGTGTATGCCGGTTCCCCTTGAACGTCTACCGACAGTAGACCAGGGCAGGATCTCAACACTTGTTTTTGATTGCTAGAGTCCATTATATCCTGAATGTCTGAGTTGATGAAGTCCAGCATATCGCTCTGCCGCGCTCTGTCAGACTAGGCAAGTCCAGTCCTCCCTATCTCCTAACGATCCTTTGGGGCGGTTTTCTGTTTCCCCAAATAACTTGCGCGTAAGATAACCACCCCCCCTCGCGGGCCACCCCTTCGCGGGCCACCCTGCACTGTGGGGTTTTGTATGGGGTTTTCTATATAAACTAAAAACTAAACTACAGGGTTTAAAATCGGAGAAAAATCGGA
>JAPESX010000545.1:0-16908 GCA_029590615.1 Nemania bipapillata | reverse complement strand
ATCAAGAGATTAATATGATTCCTCTTCGGCCCTTGGATATGCTTATAATATTCATTGTGCCATGAGAGAAGCAGGTTTCGAAAGTGCTGCTTTGACATATCGTCGAGGGCAGAGGACCGCTTTTCCTGAATGGAGGCTACTATGCCCGCGAGCGAGGCATACGCAAACATTTGTGCTTTCCGCGTCGTGAGGGCCGACGGCAGAATCAAAGGGTTGGCGGTATGGACATCTGCGGTCTGGGCGCTTATGGCCTGGTCCTTTTGCACGAGATTGTACCAGTCGGCCGCACTCGGTGCGAAGAATAATTCATCCGAGTTACACACTGGCAATTTTTCGAGGGTGTGCCGAAGCAATGGCTCGTGATGAAATGTAGTTGCGAATTCTGAATCGTGAATGTATAGTGCTAGAACTAAGCGGACTGACTCTTCAGCGTCTACCCAGCGTCGCCAGAGGTCTTCCTTGCTCGCGCCGGGTTCTTCGGTGCTTGGGAGCGGAGCACCTTTAATCTTAAAAAAGCCTCCTTGGCGGGCCCAGGCAATAACCGTGCCGTGGAAACTTTCCGTCATGCAAANCGTTATCAGGTTGGCCTGAAAGCATTCCGAAGGTTTGCCCGATAATCGATGCCTGAACGAGAGACCGCCATTCTCGAGCGTCGCGCCGAATATAGGTATCCCACTATACACTTGGCTTTAGTAGTGACCTCTCAAAGCCGAGTTTGGATCGAGGATAAGTGAACCGGCTACTTACTGATGACAGATTCGCTTTGTTGAGCGTTTGGAATATCTTCCTGCCCTGCGCAGCAGCTGTTGCTGAGCCCATAAAAAGGGCACCGACAGAACATACGGAGAGARGGAGGATGGCATTCTCCGATGAAGGGCGGAATGACGGTGCATGCACGATTGGGAAAACCGGATTGAATCGTACGAAGTATAATTTGATACAGAGGTTCTGTACACTGTTAGGGAACTCGTGATTGGGCAGGGGGGTTAGCAAGTTAAGGGCCGTTATAGGTGCCACTCACCAGGAAGTCAGCCGAAGGAAGCGCGGTATTGCTGGGGTATGGCTGTAGTTTACACCTAAGGCCCTCTCTATAGGCTTCATCGATCTGGTCTTGCCCGTGAGCTTGATCTGGAGACTCGTAGCAGACGACATCACGGGTCAGTGTTGTGTACCAATTGTACTGTACAGCGGGGACCAAATCAGAGAGCGGCATGTGTCCCTTGCAGCTCCCGGACGCACTAGACATATCATACGCCTCTTGATTGTGATTTGCATCTTCGTGATTCGGATGGCCCCATTCTGATATCGCAGTCGATAGTGGGAAATCTAGGGCATTGAGATCAAAGTCACTGCCTAGTAACCACGCAGGCTCATGCGTATTTAGGCCGATATCTAATAGTTCCAAGTCAGTTGGCGTGTTGAAAATGCTCGCTGGCAAACTAGGAAAACCCGTTCCGACATAATGGTCTGGAGGACGGCCGATGTCTGCCTGGATTATAGGCCGCTGTAAAGAGGCATTACCCAATACCTGAGCTGGCCGTTCGACTTGGCCTCTCCAGCCGGGATGAGCAGCCGATGTCGTTGGAGGATGAGAGAATCCAGAGGACGAGAGGCTATTCTGCGACTCTGCGTCATAATCACCGTGTAGAATACGGTCACCACGCGGGGTGATATCGGTTTGAATACTCTCTCCTGCTAGCGAAAATTGAGGTGAAGACGAAGAAGGGGTTACGCTTCTCGGTGACCTGTTGGCCTGGCTGCGAGCATGAGCGCGAGAGTGGCGGAGAAGAGAATCTCTGGCGCGTGTCAATAGTCGGGAAGGTTGAAGATAAATAAGTAGATATGAAAAGTGGGTGGAAAGACTGACTGTCGACTGTATGATTTTCCGCAATCACGACAAGAAAACGGCTTTTCCTTAGTATGGCTGCGGATATGACGGGCTAGATGTTCCGTTTTGGAGAAGCACACTCCGCACTCAGAGCATCTCTTTGGCTGCTTTGCCGCACGTCTCGTCCTGGGGGCGCTCGCAACCGTGGCATTGAGTGCTGGAGAATACAGCATAATGCGCTACCGACCGGCTACATCAACTACAGAATACAAATGAACGGTACCGACGATGGATGTTTCCTGGGTATTGGCGCTCTCGATATCCGTGAAGCAGAACGGAGAACGGAGAACGGGTCCTAGCCGGACCAGGTTCCCCTCTGGAGCTATTTTAGGTGCCCTGTGCCCCTTCGACTAGACTACTTAGTCGAGTGTGAAAGTAGACAGGACAACCAACCGAACGGAAGCAGTGAAATTCCGGCTGATGGCAGCACCCATGGTGGGGACTGTACATTGTCGCTCAGGCATACGTACGCCTGGTCCTATCCATCACCCGAGAACTGTGATGGTTGAAAAGAAATACCTGCCATAGCTCAGGGGAGCATGTCATCATGTGCTAAGAGAGCTGACTGATAGGCATAAAATACGAAGATATGTAAATGCTAGATCGAGATGGATCGAATAAGCCAACCCCTTGCTGTGAAATCCTGACTTGAACAATAAATCGAATTGGATTGGCTAATTCGCCCTGTAGAAAGATCTGACCAATACTCTCTGCATGTCGGATGATACTGTAGGGTGGTAGGCCAGTATGAACCAACGGTGGGTATACTTATCCAACAACATATTTTCCTAGCGTCTTCTCAGCCGCCGTACTAGGTCTAGTCTAGACTAATGTTTGTTTACTTACGCATAGTCACCCCAGATGATAAATGCATACTAACCCCACAGATGCGGTCCCTAACCGCATACGTATAGTAGATATTGTGCACGCAACAAGTCGCGCAGACTATCACCATGACATATATGAAAGAGGTTATATATATTTTACATAGGGGCCCTTACCACACGGACTACGCTATTCTAGTTATGCTCTATGATGACATATTTATTATGTACTAATATCGTTTAGGTTGGCTGCACATCACTAATTATAACTTATAAGGCTTATCTCATTCTTCGTACTAGCATTCGGTGTTTTGAAGTCATCTTCTCTAGATCTGTATGAAGCTCCCAACGATCACAATTATTTAACAACCTATACCCATTACTCATTGTCTGCTTGTGCTTATTGTCGCCCAGCTGAAACTGCCACGGACATCAAGCAGACTAGCTGCCGAGCTGGTTGGGGCAGAGAATGCGGGACCCTAAGCGATCCTGCGGGACCATTCCGACCTTCCCCGCAGGAGTCCTGAGATTGTCCTCTTACTACAAGATAGTAAAAAGGGCCATAAACAGATATACTCTTAGCAATATTGCTATTAATTCTGTCAGACAATTAAAGGCATCGCTTTCAATTAGGCATATACTAATCGAGATGCTAGAATGCTCATACTTGATATTGTCAGCGAATTCTTAAGTTGAAGAAAAGAACGCCAGAAGGAACGACTAGTGTTTCTATATAATTACCGTCAGGTTAAGCTTATTATAGATCTAAATATAACTACCATAACTCTACATAGCAACTTAGTGTGAAATTTGCAATGTTATTTACTAACTATACTATCTTTTTGTTGGCACTCGATGCTACTTGACTTCATCTAGCTAAGCCTTGGTGCTGATGTCCATGGACTTGTGCAAATGGTATTACAAATATCATAGATAATGTTGTCGATAGTTCTTTGAGCTACTCATAACCTTTCATATCACATTCCAACCACCACTACTATACAGCGATCATATCTAAGGTAACCTTGTATTAGATCTTGTCACTTGTCGTAAACCATTACCAACTCTAGTTAATTTAGGAAGGAATAGCTAATCATTGATATTCTTCCTATCGTCTAGAGACTTAACATATAAGTGTTTTTTTCCCTTTCATGAAATAGCGGGAGTCAATAAGATCTAGTTTGTAATCTGGCTTAGAAAAATAAATATCTGTTAGGATAAACCATATTAGGGCTGTGGCATTGATGTTGATTATCTCATTTTTTGGGGAGTGCTGGGATGAAATTGCATTTACCTTCAAGCCCCTGAATCCTCATTGTACCACGTTACTCGTAACGTCAGATATTATTGCATACTAATCGCTCGCCACTTCTATCAAAATGGCTTTTAGTAGCTGAATCTCGCGTCAGTTATAATTAAGTTGGTTTACAACATTCTAGCTTGGGTTATTATTTCACTGTTGTTCGAAAAGTCAATCTCAGATCGTATAGTTTTCAAAGCACTTATGCAATAATAAATCTCGTAGTCTAAATTGAAATTCCAATTGCACCCAAATGTAAGAGCTATATTATAATTGGATTTTCCGAGAGGCTGTATTATGACGGTGTAGATGGTTAAGGCCTAGGCTTGGTCTGAATCGGGTACGCTCTGTTGATTCTTTCAATAAATATTACTAGCTAGCAGTCCACTCTAGAGAAGGGAGAAGGAGGCAGACTGGTTCTTTTCTCTATATCTTATTTTTGAACATGAAGCGCATTTCTTACCATGTTTTCACATAAAAACCTTTTGAAGTGTTATTGTAACTATGGTCTGGGCTCTAGAGTGCAGCGTGTATGGCTTACACATGGGGATTAGTTGCAGATAAGGGGAGGCGGGAGGTTATAGGGCCTAATAGATATATTAATGGATTCTCAAGATTGGAGGTCCCCATATATAGCAAACAGACGTCAATACAGCCTCCCGTACAGGGCCTAAAAATATCATCACCTGCCACCCTTTTACAATAACCCCAGCCATGAATAGCTCACTTTTTACCACAAGCTTGGTCGAAGTTCTCAATCCCCTTCTTAGCTCTGGACACATGTTCTTCATATATATCGGCTGGGCTCTGATTCCCTTTCACTGCCCCAGAGATTCGCTCAACAACAGTGGCACCGCCGTGGATGTATTGCTGTAGCATGTACGATGGCTGCTGATCCCCACTCCTTTATAAGAGGTTAGTTCGAGCTATGAGACACAATGATACATGGATTCCCCTCACATGATTTCAGTTTCCTTAGATGATTGTATAGTATGTGGGTGAAATGTGGAAGACATGGCCGCTTGTAATTTGGCGTGAAGTATGTTAGTGGTGACTTGGGGTGAACTGAGGTTGGATAATATTTAGGAAGTGCTGGTAGATATGCTGGTATGATAGAAGCTCCCATCGCACTTCTACTTGACAACAGCATTTCACATTCCTTTTATATTTAATATTAGGTCTACAGGCTTGTGCCTACCTCTTTCACGTCTTGCATTATTTTCNTTTTTGAGGCTAGAGTCTGGGCTCAGCCCTGTGACACGATCTATCTATGTTCTATGCTTCGTATATTTTACTCAACGACAAAATCTTTTCCGCCTCGTGCAAGAAAATCCGTTCAGATGAGCTTGTTGATGCTATTTTGTCAAAAGACGGGTCCACGATGTAAATGCGACTGTACCGCCTAGGTTCGGTGAAACCTAGATGATACTTTGGGGGTTCGGAAAACTTACTTGCCATTAATTTCTTCTCTATCGACTGACGCAGAGTAACCATTGACTGAGTGGTTACATGCCTCAAAAATGTAAAAATGAGCCTGAGTGACAAAATCTGTTCCAAGGCGCCAATGCGTCATAATCTAATCTAAAAGGAGGTGGCGCTGGCAGGCCCTGACAAAATCCGTTCTTAGGTACCAATGCGACATAATCTAAGCCAAAACCAGGTGGTGCCAGCACTGACAAAATCTGCGGATGGACCTGATGCAACATACCAATGCAAGCCAAAACCTGGCGAATAACGGGCAGTATCTGCTTGAATACAACTCTGTGGCGTTGGGATTTTGACAAAATCTGGTTATTTTAGGCAACCTAGGCGCCTCCACGACATAGCGCGCACCATCGCTAGGGTTTTTAAAAACAGGCCCATTTCCATGAGGAAGTTGCCGCATATGTCTGAGTAATCCTCGTACCATGAGTTGAGCTGAACGCGACAAATACCTCTGGTCTTTTTTTCATATCACCTACTTTATGATTTCGATATACGATGTCGGAATTACAACTAGGTTCAAATATTGGAGAGGAGGAGTGGGATCGTCATAAAGAAATTATTCTCTCTCTCTATCTAGGTAAAAGTCAGGACGAAATAGAAAGCGCTCAACAGGGGGAAGACGAAATCAAAGCTCAGACACTCCATTCGCTCGCTGACTCCATGAGAGTAATGCATAATTTCAATGCAAGGTAATAGGTTTACCTTTTTATCCAATGTACCTATCACTAATGACTGTCTATAGTGCTTCTCAGTTTGAAACCCGATTGAAGAGGTGGAAGGCTCGTAAGAACCTCAAACCTGAAGATTGGGGGCTAGTCTTCGAAATGCTTGATACCTTGCCTCAAACTACAAAGAGTCGAGTCATCATCAGTGGGCGTGTCATCCCCAGTGCTAAAGTCCACCGTGCCCGGAGATATCATAAGCATAGGTCCCGGGCTGTTGGAAACCTATCTATAGCTAGTTCCTTAAAGTCCTTAGTTCTCCCACCGCAAGTCCGTATTGAGACCCAGGGACCAGATGGGAGATGGGTTGAATTGTCCGACTCAATTGCTATGGCCACGTTAGGAACATCCTATCCCTCGGGAGCCGATCTCTCTGGGGAGGTGCGCACTACCCAGATACCTGCTCCTGGCCCAGCTTCCACCATGATGACCAGCCCAACCTCGTTCATCCGGAATCACAATTCCTCCTTGATAGGTGGGGACTCTAACCGTATACTATTTAAATACGACGGAAGGGGTGCAGCATATCAATTTGGCAACCCCTCAACCTGGCTACAGATGCTTCGCTTAGAAGTCCTTCGCACGGTTATGTTGACAAGCGGGCTTCAAGGTGTCTTTCCAGCTCGAAAAGAAACACAATTTGAATATCCGTCCGCTAGTATGAACGCCATAGACAGCGGGATCACACTTCTTGAGCCAAGGAGTGGCTATATACAACTACTCCATTCCGTAAACAGCCAAGACTGTACATCTCAGCAGATCATGGCGCCAGTTAATGTCTGTAAATCTAAGTTTACCGAATATTTACTTTCAGCCATCATAAATGAGATAGCCGACCCGAAAGACATCCCAGAACAGGTTCTTGACGGTTTGGTGAGTCCTAGCGGTGCTGTGCACTCAGTTTTGCTGCGCTGCTGCAAAGACTTTCCGTTTCGTAGAAAGGCAATTGCGTCGACTCTGTTTAAGGCCTTAGTACTAAAGGCCAAACGAGGTATCATCTCTAGAATGATTGAAAGGGGCTTCTTTCATGCTAATGACATCATCATCTTTGACCGACACGGGCGGGCATGGACTCCATTAGAAATGGCAGCGGAACAAGGAGATGAAGCATTGATAGATCTTCTCCTTTCTCATGAGGCTGACCCAAATAAAACCTACGATCGAATTGGGACCTATTACGATCGATTTAGCGTCTATGATCTTCCGCCTGGTGTTCTTCAACTACTGGTATCTAGGCCTCATGTCCACCCTTCGTATTCGCCTTGGACACGCTTTAGTCGCTCTCACCTAGGTAGCCCCAGGAAATCGCAGCGTACCCTCGAGGTACTTGGCAAATTGTTCGAAAGAGGCCTTCAAGTTCCTGCTAACATTGCTGATTGGAGATCATTGTTTGAGGATTTGGATGAGGCAATTGCCTCCAATATCCTTCTCCACATTAAGCCTTCCCAGCATGAAGAGTTCTTCAAGACCAGATTTTGGACTACCATGATACCATTCGGCGAAGATTCCGTCGTCGCCAACCTGATACATTCAATTGTATCTGACTGTAAAGAGCAACACGACAGCAAATGCATGGACTATTTCAAGGACAAGATAGTCGATGGGTTGGTGGCTACGGCTGTGAGCGGTCATGTACAGACGTTTCTAGCCATGTTACCCTTTTGTACGGATCCCTCGGAAAGGAAAATGACGACGATCCTGAATGCGTCTCTCCGTGGCAACCAACCTGCTATCATTAATTCTATAATGTTAATGCGACCTAACGTTAATCCTCGCCCTCAACCTCAGAAGACCAGGTTTTCTGCTGCCAAAGACACCACCCCACTCGCAGAAGCTATAAAAACAAACAATATGAAATTCATCGATTATCTCGCAAAAGCTAGAGTTTTTGAGTCGTTGCATAGTGAGAGCCGACTCAAGGGGCCGCTTGAAGCAGTAGCTGATCTTGGGGATGCTCAACTTCTCATCCGTCTATTAGATTCACATCCTAATCCAAAACATAAATACCTGGGTAGTGCTTTGCGTAAAGCCATAGATACAAACCATGAAGCGATAGCACGAGAGCTTTTAGAACGCGGTGCCTCCCTTGAAGTTGAACGGGACCTAACGGCAGACGGGATGACATATTTGGATTTGGCGGTGACGAGAGGCAACAAAAACCTTGTGTGGGCTCTCCTGCGCATTGGAGAAAGCTGGGATGATAATTCCGGTAGTCAATTTGATCTAGATCTTTTGAGTCTAGGGGATGTAGGCATTGCAGAGGAGTACTTAAAATCCTTTATATGCACCTCCCGATATGATGTGAAAGCACTCATTTCGATCAAAGACTTAGAACTCTCACAACCCGGCCACAATGAAACCTGGGATCCTCCTCCACTATGCCATTACTTTATACAGGCTCTCCAGGACAGGAATATGCACGATTTTATACTACGCTCTAAGCTCGCAACCGAGGAGTTTTTGACGGCGTACCTCGCGATTGCTGTATCTCGGAATATTCCTAGCCTAATGAAGGAGTTGATAGAAAGAGGTGCTAATCCCGCGGATGAGATGGTTCTGACGTGCGCTATCCGATGGAGTCCAACTGTACTCCCAGTTCTGCTTGAGAACACTCATTGTCAACGACCTATAGTAACGAGCGGTCTACGAACCGGGGTACTAAAAGCAGCCATTGAGGGCGGCCCTAGCAAGGCTGACCTTGTATCTAATTTGATTAGCTCCGGGTTAGTAGACCTATTTGACACTGGTAATAATGGTGAGGCCAAGTTTGTAAAAATGACACCGGTTCTGACACCTCTTGGGGTGGCAATACAGCAGGCTGGCCCTAATGAGCAATTTAGCTGCGATACGGTTAAATTACTCCTTGATCACGGTTGCGACCCTAATAGTATCGTTCGGTTCGACGCCAGGGCCTCTAGTAACTATACTGCGATGCTTGAAGCCATCAGCACTGGAAGCCAAAAACTCGTTGAGCTCTTACTTAGCTATGGGGCTCATGTCAACCCAGAGCTCCGCTATCTAGTCAGACGCACTCCACTTCAAGAGGCAGCGGCGACCGGGAACCTCAAAATAGTTCAATTGCTACTCCAAAAAGGAGCAGACGTGAATGCCGATCCATGCATCGCTATGGGTGGCACCGCTTTACAGTTTGCGGCCATTTCAGGCAACTGTGAAATGGCAGTTGAGCTTCTGGAGCGGGGTGCTAATCTGTATATGCTGCCCTCGAAGATCATGGGTCGCTGGCCTATCGAAGGAGCTGCTGAGAATGGCCGGCTTGAAATGATCTCATTCCTCTGGCAAGCGCAACAGCAGACCTTGTACCTCGCCTTTGAAGACAATGGATTTCGTGAGAAGAACTTCAAGAAGGCTTTGAGGCTCGCCCGGGACAACGGCCATATTGGGTGTAGCGATCTAATCGCTCACTTGACGAAACTCCCCGTCACCGCCACCGATATACCGCCGGTGATATCTCCTATATATATTGACTGGCCCCCGCCTGATTGGTCTTAGAATCTTAGCACTATATGGTTGTGGCACGTCATCTAACTGGGCGACTTTCTCTTAGTATTGATAACAACGATCACGATGCCCTGTCTCTTTCTAGCTTTGTTATATCTATGATAGCATAGGAACGCCCTCCGTCACACGCTATGCTAGTTGATACATCCACCAGAATAGCAATTGCCGACCCCCATCCTTATGATGACCTAAGCGTAGCCTATTACTACCACAGGCCAGAAGTTCCCTAGAGCTTCGCAACTGCGGGCCCAGGCATCACGTAGGCACCCTTGCCACCCCAGAAGTTGAATGTCAGGCCCGGGTCAGTCTTCGAGTAGATGCCAGGGATTTTGGAAACCGGAGATGGCTTGGCCGTGCCGGTGCCGCCGGTGATGCGGATTTGTGCACACTCCATGTCTATGTATGACGATTAGTATACGTTCGTTTCTTAGGAAGGGACCAGGCTATAGCTTACATAGCTGTATCATGAGAAGACGTCAGTAGTCAGTCAACTTTCTAAATTGATTAGAGAAACCTCGCAGAATTTATCTTACCTGTGGCTTCCCGACATCTACGATCCAAGTTAGCAAAGACGCATTAACGAGCAATACATGTGGACAACTCACGGTTCTCATGAATGCCAATGTGCTCTCCTCGAAGAAGATATTCACCGTCCTCTAGGGTCGTCGGCAGTGTAAACTCCATGGTATACTTGCCATAGGTCGGCCAACCACCAGTCGTAGTTGGGCTTCCTGTCGGGCCAGACTCCCATCTATGCAAAACAATCTCTTCAGCCTATGTCCGCCACTGAAGGGGGAGGAGGGAGGCGAGCCAAGCCTTTGGGCGAATATCGATATCGTGGCGCTACTCACACTTTAAACCAATCTCCGGACCCGTCATAGTCGCTCACGTTGCCTGGGGCTTTGGACAAGTAGAAGAAACCCGGTCCTGGGTGCTCAATGAATTCGTTATTGAACAACTTGAGACCAATCTTGTCGCCAGCCTTGACATCCATGTACGTCTTTGTCCCGGCGTTTGTAGCGCCCTTGTTGCACCGGAGGTCGTTCCTAGCCCAGTGTCAGCTGCGAGCGTTTCGGGGTCATGCTACTTTCTCGGAGTGAGACTGACGAGTCGATGATCTCCATGAAAGAAGGCATGTAGGAGTTGGAGTTCCTTCGAACATAGGTGTATTCCCCCCCCGACTTGCTTGCCATTGTGCATGACTATCGTAAGCAGGGATTAGTATCAATGACGTCGACGTAGCCGGGCCATGGCAAATGTGACCTACGGATGTTCAGAATGTAATGGGAGCTGGCCAAAGGAGCAGATAGCAGAGCTACCGCGGCCGCGAGAGTGAAAGATTTAACCATTTTGGGCGAGTGAAGGTACCTGGGAGAAGATGGGCTGAGAAATTATTTGCTTGAAGGGCTAGTCTACAATTCAAATGAAGTCGGGAACATGGCTCGTCTTTATATATATCTCTTAGCCTGCATCCTGAGTCGCTTCTTTGGCGTTGTTTATTCTACTCCATGATCTGCAATTCTACCGAGGTCAGCTTGCCTGCGTGATTACAGCCAAGAGTTTGGAGTCCCCAATCCAGGCCGTGTGTAATCTCGACAACCGCGCTAGCTGTTGGCAAAAGTATAAGGTCGAGAATACTAGGCTTCCGACTTGCTGTAAGGACGGTTTGAAGGTAGCCGGGCGACTTTGTATTATGATTTTACATGCCTGTTAAGCATTGCCAAGGAGAGGGCAAGCTCCGTGACTGGATGATGAAGATCTGGGGAAACTGCCGGGGCTGCTTGGCATACATTCATCCAGAGTGAACACAATAGGAATCAAGAGACATGACTTTCCGAAAGAGGAATACGGACGATTCTCATGGTCGTATGGCAAACCACGACGCCGGTGGTTTGCTCATTGACTGATCATTGCTGGCCCTATTTTTGTAACTCGGTAATGGTGCTTCCTCTTGATCATCGGCAATCATTACACCCTGGCCTTGGTTGGCTGCGCCTGTGGCATCGGCTTTTGAAACAATATCGTCTGCCTCGTCTTTAATCATCGTATTGGCATGTTCCTGGACAAAGCATCGTAATTCCTCTTACCGACAGCCTCTTTGAAGCCCCGCTGAATCGATGTGCAGCTATCATCTCCTATATAGAGATAAACATCAACGTAATCTAACAGGAGAAATAACATTTCATTTCATTATTGATTGTAGTAAATAGATTCCCCTCTCTTACGATTGATTTGGTGTGTTTTGTAGAGCCTGGCAACGGGAGGGATACGGGACACATGTAGGAGTTGCAACCCAGAGTTCGGGTATTATGTTTTTGCTTGATGCTCCCAATATGAATTCTCCTCGGTAATTTTCATTTTAACAATTATTATATACTAAACTTGTCCTCGTGTATCCCGTATTCTGGCTTATGATGAAGTGGGTATATATAACGGGCCGTCCTCTGTGTAGAAATAGGCCTAACTATTGTATTCTCAACCTGTTGATACAAGGGGATCGGCCTATTCATAGACGATATAGTAGAATCATTCTTAAAAGAAAGTAGAAGCAGGACAATAGAGGGCGGGCTTAAAATCTCCTATGACTATTTAGTCGAACTATTTTAGGGTTGTCTACATTTCTCCAACTTGCTAATACACTTATAACGCTCTTCCTAATCCCAATAAACTGGATTCTGCAAGAGAAACTGGATGGTGTCAGGAATCAACGCTGTTGTAGGAAGTTTTGGCGCTATATCATCTCGGCTCCATTCGGAAGACTCACTTCTGGCTTGATGTGTGGCCATCCTCGACCTGACCACTTTCCTTGAAGCAAAGGCTAATATAAGTCTTGGATGAGCGAAGTCTATTTACCTAACAATTCTCTTGGGCCTCTAATGGCTCATGGGATCTCCTTTCTCCTTCCCTAGTTAAGAAGATCTTGACCCATTTATACCCTACGGCTACTCATCTTCTAATACTTTCTTACGACTTCGTGGTCCTCTTCCGCCAGTCTATCGGAGCTTGAATTGGCTGAAGGCAGTGTTTGACTTTCTCCAAAATCAGGAGTCCGCCGCGTGAGCGTTTCCGGCAGACCGACTTGCGGGGTGCACACCAAATGATCAAGGCTATACGAGAGCTCGTTGGGTACTGCATACTCGACAACGACCTGAATATACGCTGACTAATGCGACTATAAATGGATGTTTAAATAACGCTCCTTAAAGTCGGTGCTGCGACGCCTGAGGATGCCCACAAGGCTTAGGAAGTAGTAGAATATGAACGTGATGAGGGCAAGTCTGCGCTGTTACAAATGAAGATGATGAAGGCCATTGACGAGATTTTTCCCCATGTCACATGAGCAATGAGAAAGCGAGGCTGTTAGGAACGTTGTGGGAGTTCGGTCTAGTGATAGCCGAGCAACACAGCGAGATGAGTGTGAAGGGAAGTACCCAGTCGATGATAATGATGTTCTGGAGTGTGCCAATACGTCGCTACCAGTTTGTGTGTGGCCAATTGAAAAATCTCTAAAAATCAGTCTATTGCGATAAAAACACTGTTCCGAGCCGAGACTCGTAATAGCCATTGAATGTCATAGTGCGATACCACTGCCGACAGGGGTTTGTGTGATGCCTGACGTAGTAGAGTGAAAGCATTATCGTGTAGATGCTCGATAGCCATCCCGAATCTCGTCAGAACTCCTGGCGTCCAATTGAATACTCCGGTCTTGCCAAGCCGTAGAATGCGCATTGCTTACCACGAGCCACTGCGTGTTTTCTCGACAACCGCTACGACTTGCGGGATTCGGGGGGATAGACTAGGAGCTGAGTAATAGCCACTGCGCCCGGAAAGGAGTCGAACGTGAAATCACTATAAACGGTACCGAATCAGTAGCCTTTTGAATTTCAAGCCAGTATTCCGTAGGCACTATAGAAGTTGTTTTTCAGAGTTGAATGCTATTTTGATTGCCAATCCGGTATGATTTCAGAATGGCATACCACCCTATTGCGGCCAGTCGCTATCCATAGCATTTTATGCGGATGACAATATCCGTTCTGATCCGGACATGGTTAAACATTAGCTAATTATACACATGCTGTCATTGAAAGACCTCCATCGTGTAAGTAGGGAGGTTTTGATTCGCGATGCTTCTAAGACTTGACGAGCAGTGAAGTTGATACTAACTTGTAGGTCGACTACTTCAAGGGGCATGGATCACTGCCATGTTATAAAGGAACAGTGAGAGACAGATATTGGGCTAGTATTCTATACGTTAATATTACCGACGACAACTGCGAATCTACATGGTAGTAGTAAGGATGTAATGCTGGTTGGCTCGTGTAGATTCGCGAAAGCCTAAGCGAGACGACTTAGATTCGACAGCCAGGGAACCATCCGCTCCAACAGAAGGAGTGCATGGGTATATAATATGCATATGTAGAAATAGAAGGGTTGATGCCGGATATAAACGGACATGTGAGGGAAAAAAAGAAAAGAAATGAAGNAAAGAAAAAGAAAAGGAAAAAAATGGAACATAGGCTACTCACTGCCTAGATACTATATGTCACACCACTCGTGTCGATGTATTGACTCCCCGGGCTGTTCCGTCGGGCCAAATATCGATTAGGCATTCTGCACTGAATACCAGTCGCGCACCGCCGCGACTATGCACCACTTTCCCACTCGCTTCTCCCCACAATGGAGAGAACATCACTTGATTGCCGCGCTAGTTCGGTCTTCATTTTTCCAGCCGAATTTCGTGCAACCTATGTACAAGTACTTTAGTAGCCAATTCTGTTACACGGATTCGGGCATCGTTTTGCGGCACCTGCTCGTCGGCTCCGCGCTGCGCAACGACAGGGGAGAGTCACGGTCGGGATTACCGACGCCGCCCTGGAAGAAATGCGCGAGACGCGGCGGAAGTACCCAGACAGGGAAGACGCCATTGCGGTGCAACCCCACGGGGAGATATCCATCTAGACTATATGTAGGCACATTACATTACCTGATATTCGGAAAAGGTATAGGTAGCGTTAGGTACGGGGACCTACAAGTAGACTACTTAATAGCGTAGACGAGGAATATGTTTTGTAGCGGAGTTGCTGCATACATGTCCGCAGCTATAGGCTTGGCATGAGGTGTGAACGAATGCCGCTTAGATAGGTATTCGGTTCTACAATACGATATGGGATACGTTGGGCTCTAAGAAGTAGGCAAGGCAAATGGGAACTAGTAAGTGGCCTAATAGTACCCGCCGTGTAGACGGGGACAGTTAGTGTACATTCTGTGCCTACTTAATTCTTAGGTAGGTACATAATGTAGCAGCGTCAGGGCATTTGAACACTGAAGCCATTTGTACAGTACTTACAAAGCGTTGATCAGCAGCCGAAATACCTATAGTACCTAAGGTATGTACAGAGAAATTGCTTACACATACGTGCATTATAAAGTATTAGTTAACCTATACACCATTGGCAAGAATTGCTAGCCACCTAGATAATAATTAGTCGCTCCCAGCTTCTTTGTCATGCACATGATATCATTAGACAATCGCATGTTCAAAGGCCAGCATCTCATCATGTTAAGTTAATTGGATAAGCATTAGACTATCATTCTCTAGATGTCTAAGATAGCCCTACCTACTTGCTGTAGGTAGTTTACCTACAAACATACACAGATAACCAAATATGTACATCTCTCCCAATTGGCATACAATTGGTAATTGTAACGTAGTCTTACAGATCAAGATCTAGTAATACAGGGAGTTTGCCATTGGAACCCAGACTGGCTAAGAGGCTACTGCAAGTTCTTACTAAGCCCCTCACATCACAGCTATACTTTCAACCTTATCGAAATTCGGATTGGCCTATTCATGAAACTACCTATACGCATACGCGATCTATTATCCGAACCAAGAGGTGAGGGGTAGGAGAACAGGCAAGTGGTCGTCCTTGTACTGTACCTAAGTATGCATATACTGTACATACCCTGAAATGCAGGATCCTTGACCAATACATACAAGTATTCTAGGCATATACCCCTCACAATCCAGCTGTACATAATGCACTAGATATGTCTCTAACTATCTATTTACATACTCATACCTAACAAAACAATAAAATCAAGACAATTGCAAGTTTAGGTACTCAAACACATACTAACACGCAGATAAACGAGAATATACCCAATGTAGCTACATACGTATGTAGAACCTTTGCAGTTTACTGGTTGGAAATAGTGGGCGCTTTGTCAGATACCTACAGCGTACACCATAAGGATGACATCACTAGAGATGCAGCTGGGGGACCTCCTAGTGTACCCACAACCCACATCCCATCCCCTCCCCCATCCACATCTATATCCACATCCATCCACATTAACATCCACTTATACGCCCCCGTAAGCCCGTAGAACGCCGAAGACGCGCAACGGCTTCTGACGGCATGGAACTGAGCATGTCGGAAGGACCGTAAACAGCTTTCGCTCTAGCTGTGGCCATAACCACTGCCATGGCTCATTCGCTCGCTCGCTGTTAACCTTTAGGTTATAAACTGGACAAAGGCCCGTCTGTCTTTGAAGACTTTCCTTTGTTTCATCATTCAGTCCATCTTCCCATACTCATCCACTCCTCTACTCGTCTATCCCACCCGTCAAAGTCATTGTCTGCTCTTCCCGGCAACCTCGTATTAACTTTTCGGCAATATTCCTACTGTAGAAGTTTTATAAAGCTGCCAACATGCCTCAACCAGTTCCTGCCGCTAGCAAGCTCCTCGACCTGCTCAGCTTCAAGGGCAAGGTCATCATCGTGACCGGAGCTTCGGGCCCCCGAGGCATGGGTATCGAGGCCGCGCGTGGTGTCGCCGAATTGGGCGCCGACGTAGCTATCACCTACTCTTCGCGCAAAGAGGGCGCCGAGAAGAACGTCGAGGAGCTGATAAAGGAATACGGCGTCAAGGCCAAGGCATACAAGTGCAACGTGGCTGACTTTGCATCGTGTGAGGAGCTCGTCAAGAACGTGCTGAACGACTTTGGTGGCCACATTGACGGCTTCGTCGCCAACGCCGGCGCCACAGCGGACAACGGCGTGCTCGACGGTTCCGTCGAAGACTGGAACAAGGTTATTAATGTCGACCTGAACGGCACCGCCTACTGCGCCAAGGCCATCGGCCCCGTGTTCAAGAAGCAGGGCCA
>JAPESX010000544.1:0-16921 GCA_029590615.1 Nemania bipapillata | reverse complement strand
AAAGCCTGCTGCCTCGGATTCTGCCCATTTTGCAGGCAGCCGATTTGCGCAGGACTGAGATTTGAAGAACGTCAGCCTCTGGGAGAAGTAAGGCAGGGATCAGAGTTACACTCACGTTGGGTTCCAGGACGCAGGCTCGACGTCTGTATTAAGCCCATTCGTAGGAACCGACAAGGTATGTAACTCTCCCTAGAAGCAATCTATAAGTTTAAATATGTTACCGTGATTGACTGAGGAAACGTACCCTGACGGAGCTATAATGTGATGTAAGTTATCCTGGGAACGCACTCAGCAGACAACGACCTAGGGAGCTCTACTTACTTCGTGAAAAGGCTAATATCCTTCTGAACCGCAACACTGTTTTTCTTGTGGTCGCCAACCTTCCTGGTCTCCCTGTTGCTCATGGTTAGTAAAATTTCACGTATGAACGTTCATAAGACTTACTGATTCCCTACATCGATCATTACAACGCTTCGTCCCGCCGAAACGAGCGTGCGCGCAAAGACAGCACCGATAGGGCCAGAGCCCACAATGAGAATGTCGACTTCATCCAGGCGATCCATTATTTCTTGTGTATATCTCGATGAATGTGATTGATTAAAGGAAGGTTCAATTACGACTCCCCGAGGCATTTGCCTGGTTTATATACTCGATTCCCTCGCATCCATCCCCGCAGATTTCTTATTATAGGCTATCAATCCTCCTCGCAAAAGCTGCCAGTTTACTTCGATTGGAACAACAAGGTTAGCTAGGTGAGCTGTAAATGGCTTGTCGCCAACTCCCCTCCCGTGATAGTCCTTGAAGAGTATGTTTCGCCTCCCGCCTTAGAGTCCTAGACTTAGATCTTGGCACCAATTAGATGTCACATGTCGTGTTATATGATGTCAGATATCGTATAGACAGTCAGCCACGCATAATATTACATATTTTTTGTTGCACGTGTATGCGGATTGAATCATACCAAGAAGATCTAGGCTGCAAAAGCCGAATGTAATGTAACCCCTAGCGCAGTTACTTGCAACCTTAATAGGTAGCGCACATGTGAGAATATGTTCAATCACCCCGGCACTAATACTGAACGACTTCCCCTCGCCGCAACCGCGAATAGCAAGCGCGTTATCCAAGCTACATATGCAGCCTATGGTGAAAGCTTGGGAATCACTTTCCGATTTCCCCATGGGAAAAGCAATTACATAGCCGGGGTACAGCCACCTAGATGCCGGATACCCTGCTGACGCCGGGGTTTGTGCTTATACACAAGGCATAAAGTATACTAGACTAATCGTATCGATCGAGAATTGTAACTGTTACACAGCGGGTATGATGCCGGCAAATAGGCTGCCTATCCTCAACCTTATAATGATTGGTTAAGAGCGCGAACTTTAGCTAACCCGGAGTTATCGTTCCTAGGGAGATCGACAGTAGGCATAAGCTGAAGTCTTTTTAGCCTCGTTCACCGACGGATTATCCGCGCCAAGCGCCGTACGTAACAAATCGCATTTAAGGGTATCACGTTGCTTATCGTTACATAATGGAATAATTCTTAGGATATGGACATAGTGGATGTTTAGTTCTATTAAAGTAAATATTGTTACCTTTTAAGTTCCTTGAGTAGTACATTCAATAATTAACCTAGTCTATGAACTAGTCATTGTTGAGAGCCATGGTATATTAAACCTTGATTTTGGGGGTTTAAATTATTATTAAATAGATTACTAGTTTTCAAATACAGACATCTCATTCGCCATGTGTGTTCCAAGCCTTCAACTTCTGATCGTATTGAATCAGGACAAGGGAACCAGATGATCTAGTGTCTGAACTACGAGGTCATCATGATCACACTAGCTAATAGAAGTGTAGCCGTAGTGAAATCTAGGTCAACTAAAACAATATATTAACTAACACTGCAAAACGTAATTATTAACTTAAGCCATGCATAGCCTACCAAGGAGAAACGGAAATTTCTCATGCTTCTATGTGTGCTCTCTGGAGAAGGAAGTGTAAGTAAGTGGGCATTAATTGTGACAGGAAAACGACGCCGCCAATCCCCAGTTAGGAATCAACGGTTATATATGCTGTCACATAAATAAAATACAATGTTAAGTTTGCTGATATTTACCAAGAGTCGGAACCCGGCTCCAACAAATCTGATTAAAAACTACTCTAGTACCAATTCGATCCGTTAGACCCAATCGAGCGCGCGGCGCCCATCGATGATGACATGATGTTACTATCCAAGCTAATGTTAGCGTAGATAATGCCGTCGGCGCTAAGCTATACCAATTCATTCTAATTTCGTTCCTGGAGTAGTCTGAAATACAGACATTGCTCTACCTTAGACATGTAGCCAAACGTGTAGTCTAGGTTAAGCCTTTGGTTTCTTCCTACCTCCCTTTATCTGCTTTTTGCTGCGCTTTCTACCGATGAGAGCATTATCATCGTCATCGTCGGAGCTAATAGTGCCGTTGTTATCCCGATTGTCGTCAGAACTACTATTTTCAGGGCTTCCTAGTGGCAGAGCAGCCCATACCGCTTCCAGTAACGCGTCATCGTCCAAGCTACCGTCGGCTGCGATGTTACATAGTTCATTCAGCTTCCAAAATATCCATCGTAGGCTATAGGGTATCTGAGTTAGCAATATTTTCTTTGAGCGAAAACGATAATTACGATAGTCTGGGTAAGTGCTCACTTTTCTCCAGTTGCTTGGAACTGTTGTATTATTTCGTGACGGATGTTTGCGTACGGCGCTAAAGAGGGGTCATTCAGGAGTCGGTCCCTAAGCCATTCTAACACTGTCGTCGATGTTGAAATCCAATTGAGAGTGACTTCCGACCAATTTGTTGGGGTTGCAACGGAAGGTGGTGCTGCAGCGCCAAATATATTATACATCGCCCTCTTACTCCGCCTTCGCCTACCATGTCCAACCCTCGACCCAGATCTTTCAGAGCCGGGTCTTCCTAGCGGCTCTATCCCGACGGTAAGCGGGTTATTGGCCGTAACGAGGAGATGGAAGTGCTTAAAAGGCTGGCTCGCAATGACTTTAATGAATTTCGAATAATCGGTTCGTAAATTTGGTTCAAGCGACTCTAGCTCGTCGATCACCAAATATGTCTCTCCAGGCGCCACTGGACTCCCTCGTCTAGGAGCCGGGGGCCTATCAAGATGCCAGAGGATTTGAATTAAAACTACCTGTAGCTCTTCATTTGTGGGTAGCCTCGCTGGGTGATATCTCGTGCATTCCGTGTATAGGGTGCGGAGGGTAGGAAATACGAAGTCCGGCGGGCAGAGCTGCGATATCACTGCCCGTAGGAATACATTGAAGTTGTGAAGCTCTAGATCTGGGTTTTCTAGCCAAGGCTTGTACGTCGCGCAGAAGAAATACGCAAGCGAGTCCCGGCCGCGAGAAATAGTGCCCAGTCGGCAATCTCTCAGTGTGTGTTGGATGATAGAGGTGCAGAACATTGTTTTACCGAATCCCGCTGGGTAGTACCCCAGTCAGCTCGCTCAATCAGCTCGCTAGTTGATGGAAGGTTTGACTCACTTTCTCCTCTCACTCGTACGCGAGAAGGTTTGTTCATGGTCCAAATATTTTGGCTCTGGGTCACTTGCCGATCAAACCTGTTAGGGCCCTGGAGATTTGACATGTCATTGAGGAATTCGGATTGGTCCGTTGGCGCTAGCCAATCTTGAATCCTTCTTCGTTCGCGATCCATGGGCAACTCAGTAACTATCAAGAATTAGTGCGGGTTTACAGGGTTCGCGATATGAATGACTTACTAAGACCCTCTCTTCGCTCAGAGGGATCTAGTAAAGCCTTGAGGAATCGTGGAATGTCATCAGAACTTTTGCTTCGCAAGTGTATTAGAGGCAACTGCGTCACAGGATTCTGTTCTGATCTCTGAAGTAAGATGTAATGATTTAGGCCAGTGCCAACGTTCCTTTGTCCAATCCAACTAATAAGTGGTCCGAAGTTTGGGCCAGACAGGCCGCCTCCGCAACCGACGAATAGGACTGTTTTCGTGTTTACCATATGCTGTAAAGTCTCATGAACAATCGTGTCGTTCTGAACGCGCCAGTATTGCTCTGCAGAAAGCACAACGTGGTTTGCGTTCCTCCAGTACCCGTGAGGATGGAAAACGGCTGGTCGAGAGCCTCGTCGCCACGAAATTAGGCCGGCAGGGTCCGACGCATCGATGGGATCTAACTTGCAGTGTCTCTCGAGCAAATCGTCATAATTTGTTGTAAATAATACCGCACCTTGTTCATTAAGTGATCTTATCGCGTCGAGGATTTCATGCTGATCTACGTAATCCTTATAGAGATTTTTGAACTGTGCCCTCACTAAAGAATGACGTTAGCGTTGAAGAAAACGATAGATTGAGACTCGGTTTCACTATCAATTATCACTCACTCCAGTTTGTCTTTATATCAATATGATTAGTTAGAAGTTTCTGGATTCTATTGGCGACGTCCTCCTGGTCCGCTTCGGTGGGGTCGTTCTTCTGAAGTATTCTCCTCGCGCTGGCGATATCTGCCTGATTGATTGGCTTCTGGGAGAGCGAAGCAGCTTGATCTTCGAAATAGTCCAACGCATTAGACACTTTTTACACACGTTAGCTGTTTCATTCATAGAATAGAAAGAATGAGCAGGAATAAACATGTTGTCTACTTCAAAGATAGAATCAAGTTACGAGAATATTCTAGCTACTCTCCAGTTTAACAAAACAATAAAGACAGGTCTACTAAACTTACTGAATCCCCACCATGAAAGGCGCTGGTATTGGCTGGGAGCTGAATATAGAGTTACCCCTGAGCCTACGCATATCGCCAATCGACCGTTCCTTAGCTGCTCGCGGAGTAGCCTCACTGCTTCATCCTGTATTCGGATGGATTCATTTCTTTTCCGCTCATTCCCCCTTTGCCTTGAATCTTGCCTTCTCCGCCTTCTATCTGCTGTCGCTTGTGCGGCGGCTAATTGGTCTGGCGAATGTGCTGGTTGTGCTGATGCGCTACTTACAGGTTGACTCGGAGGCGGCAAGTTTGAGGCCAATACAGAAGGAGCTGGGGTATTTCTGGCCTGAGGATTAGAAGGTCCTGAGTAGGGTCCTGGTTGTGAATTCTGCTGCGGACTTGGGGGCTGCGAGTCTGGCTTTGGTGATTTTGGGACTAGGCTGCCGAAAATCGAATCATAGCTGCTTGATGAGCTTCTTGTGGAGCCAGGCATAGTGCATGAGATCTCTATGCGTTTGAATGTGTAGTGACTTCTTGCTTCTTCACTATTGATGGGGAGGGGCGTAAAGTAGGCTTATTCCAAGGGGTATTAACAATGACCGGATGTCTAAACATTTAGAGCAATCTCTAGGCTCCGTATTATCATTTATCTAGCACTAGTACTACATTTACTGTGAGATATTAGGATCAGCAATTCCTTATCCCGATGTCTTAAGTTTGCCTCCGAGTATAGCTCTGCCTGAGCTTAGCTGCTATGAACAAAGGCGGTAGCCGTTGACTATCTGAATGCGGCTAATTTCCCAATAGTCAACACGACAAAGAGCCAGGCAGAAGAAACTACTAATAATGGAGTGGTTTAATTTAGCGACTGAATATTGATGAAGGTCGATATTTTCGTCGATTCGCACGGCTACTCATATTGCAACACGAAATAGCATTAAATCATGAAACGGGGTATAGAAAGTTAGTCTCCTCTCCTATGTTTTCTTTTTATATCAGTAAAAATACATTTAATTTAAAACATGTCAATTGCTATTGACAAGTTGCCATTGCACATTAGCAAATTTGGTCAGAGTGGCTAGGAGATTTCATTGTCGCTAGGGACAAGGCTCAATAGGTAGATCAATCTATTACTGGCACCCGAGGTATCTAAATGAATGATATCTTTTAAGGATATAGAAAAGATCACAAATAAAACGACAAATATAGAGTATAGGTAGATTATCACCTTGCTCTGATCTCTCTGTAATCCTGTAGAGAAAACGCTAATTGTAGCATTTTTAAAAGCTATTCATATAGGATAATATGCATACTATATTCAGAAACTCAAGGATTTAAACTTCGCAAAATTCACGGTTAAGTAATTAAGGTCTCGGCTTGAACTTCAGGGGCCGCGTGTTCGGGCAGCAGTGGAAAAGCTACTCAGCTCGCGCTCCAGTTTCCGACTAACAACATCAGACAGGCATTTATATATTACACATTGACTGATAGATCTATACCAGCTTCAACTTTTGCTCAGGTTGTGTGAAGAGTCGTGCAGACTTCATTGGGGAAGAAAATCATTTCGTGAGCTAGGCTATGCATGCCCCCAATTATCTTTCGGACAGTAGATGGGGAATTATAGTTGAACGATCATGCGCTGGGAGTATAATCTTTTTTCATACCTAATTATGGGACCTGAATAAGGAAGCAAGCGAATGTCATACTGCACGGTGGTAACCTGCGCACTATTCACTCTAATTTCTCGGGTCGTTGGAATGAATGGCCATAAAGGGTGAGAAGTGATAGTCAATTGTACAGGAGAAGATTTCGTAAGATAGAAGATAACACACAACTACACAGTTTGGAAGATTCTTATATGGCTAGCAGGCTGCTATACATTATCGTTGAGACCCAAACTATTAATCTGACTGATTGGTGTCGAAAGTTTTCGAATTTGACTGAAACAGCCAATTGAAATGATTCATACAAAATGCCTAGGGGCATTTGTGCGAACTCTCCGCAAGCATGCATGACGAGGCGCGGGCGGCCGTGCGAAAGCGAGAAACTTAAATTGCGTGGATCGACACCCTTTTTTATATGAGAACAGGAACACTAGGTAGAGTTGAGTTTCTAGCCGCCAAATAAAGACCAGACTATGCTAAAACCAGACACCAAAAGCACCGACATCCCATCAAGCTTCGAAATGTAGTGGATTTCCCGAGCCCTGGGCTCTACAGCACCGGCTAGCACTTGACTTTATGACACCACCGAGCGTAGATAGATGACATTGCCAAATATGGCGTCTCCTGAGGCTCTGTTTAGAAACTCAGTTTGGAGCCATGGGAATGGCGATATTTCGCTTCATAGCCTTAACGATCTCGAACGGCCATGGGCCAACACCGGGAGCGGAGGGAGGGGCCGCGCACCCGAACCCGTATCAAAATTCTCTTCTGATAGTGACGATGATGACTACGATTGCGTAGATTATTACTCGTCGCCTCTTATAAGTTCCTCACCATCTACCGTGTCACGTCGGATGGAGAGACATGCCCGACATCGAAAACCTCCAGCGCCGTTAACAATCTCGCGACTATATACAGTAGAACCGAAGCCTCCCACCCACGTGGAACCAGGAATCCTCGGTAGTCCTGAGCAACGGGAGAGTCCATCACAGGGAGTACAGTCTATCACCCCGACCCGACGCAATGCACCAGCTATAGAAGAACGAGATATTTCATTATGGCGAGAGAATCTGTTCGTCGCTACGATATGTATCGCCAATTTATGTGCTCGTGAGTTGTCCCCCCTTGCTATTTTATTTTGGGGTTTCAAGCATCCGGAAACTAACCGAATTGTAGAAGCAGGAATTGGGCAGACACTACCGATCATAAAGGCTGTAGGATCTCGATTCCGGGTTGCGGACGCTAATGACCTCAGCGCATCTATGGCGGGATATGCTATAACATTGGGCACATTTATCTTGATTACCACTAGACTCGGTGAGACATTAGGCCACAAACGTGTATTTATCGTGGGTTTGGTATGGTCAGCCGTATGGAGCCTTATTGCTGGAGCGTCTTTCTATTCAACCCAGCCGCTTCTCATCGGTAGTCGGGCTTTCCAAGGGATGGGCATCGCGCTAACCCTCCCGACTGGTCTGGGACTACTTAGGGCGAGACGCCCGACCGGGATTCGAAAGGTAGTCATATTTACACTTTATGCTACAATGTCGCCGCTTGGCCTCATAGCAGGGGCGCTTGGCGCGAGCGTCTTTCTCAAGTGGACATGGTGGCCTTGGGTGTACTGGGCCTACTCCATCACACTTATCGTGCTAGCGACTATTGGCTACTTCGCGATCCCTTCAATGCCTCGGGCGAGGGGCCTTCCTTCAGGAGCGGGTGCGATTACTATGGAACTCGACATTCCTGGAATGGTTATGGGAACCACATCCCTTGGGCTCTTTGGCTTTACCTGGTGCCAGGCGTATGTAGTGGGTTGGAAACAAGTGTACCTCTGGGTCATCCTAGTCATGGCTGTAGTACTGGCAGCGCTGTTCGTGATAATAGAGACCAATTACGCCCCAAAACCTCTAATTCCGAACGCAGCGCTGACATCTCGGGTGTCCTGGATCCTGGTCGCAACAGCCTGTAGCTGGTCATGTTTCGGAGTCTGGATTTTCTATGGCTGGCGGTTTGTAGAGGACCTCCGATCGACGTCTCATTTGCTGGTGAGTACCGCAGAAGCGGAATTGAGTCTATTTTTGCTAATCAAGGACGCCAACAGGCCACTGCATACTTCGCTCCCGTCGCCATTATCGGATGCTTTACCGCCACAGTCACGCCATTTATAGCCGATCGATCTCGTTTGCAGGTGTTATTCTGCGCTGCCACGTTGGCTACAATGGTCGGGGGCGTTCTTATCTCAACCATGCCAATCCGACAGGCTTACTGGCAGCAGCTGTTCATAAGCATACTGTTCATGTCCTGGGGTGTATATACTACTGTCCCTGTAGCTACATTGATGATATCGAAGACGTTACAGAAGAGGCATGGCGGCATAGCGCCAACTCTGGTCTGGATGGTGACATATTACAGCATGGGACTTGGTCTCGGCGTCGCGGGCACGGTAGAAAGGAGTTTAATGAGTGGGAGATCGACAGCGCATCATAGGCTTAGAGGCTACAGGGCGGCATACTGGACGAGCGTTGGTCTGGCGGGATTTGGGTTCATGGTGTCTGTCGTTTTGGCATTGGCATCATGGTCGAAGAAGAAACTATGCTCTAGGTGCGAGAGTCGTCGTGGTAGTGTGATGAGTTAAGTGAAAGTAATCCAGGAAAGATACAGATAGATAACACGATAAGATGATAAGATACGATTTACATGTGAATGTGGCTCTTGGTATCGCACTAATAAGGCTAAGCCTCTCTTTGGTAGTGTTGTATGGAGCTGCGCCACTTAGCTACGTAACGATGGGGCTGCTCTATGCTTGTTACCGCATATGACGTTAATGCTCTACCCCTCAGGCGATGTATGGCTTTCAACCCCTCGTTCTACTGTACACACTACGTACAAATGTATAGTAGGTACGTACGTACATAGCTATCCTGGGAGCCTACCAATACCAAGTGCATGCGTCACCAAACTTATAGGGCCTAGATCAAGCCCAATGATGCAGCTGTACAGCACCTCCCTCCCTGGGGCACAGCTTGTTCGCCATCATCAGTGGGGTCTTCACTACCTTGTCGTAGGCCTCCCAGGCGAAACCCATTAGATATAATATAGGTGTCTTCTCTATATTGTCTTCTCCTCAGCTGCATCTACATTCTATACCTAGTTTAATATACTAATTAGTATAACAACGTTTTAACTGCCGACAGAACAATAGAGATATCTCTATCACCCATTATTCTTCCTACAACTTCGTCTTCTCAAGTTACGCTTTGTTTATAGTTGCGCAGATTCATATCTTGCTTCACGATGGCTTCTAATCTCACTGTCAACGTCAAGAAAATCTCAGCCGAAACAAAAGAGCTACAAGTAAAAGAGTTCTTCAGCTTCTGGTAAGTTGCGATTGACTACGCATATCGCATCATATATTCGCTTTAGACACTAACCGACTCGCCAACCGACAGCGGCAAGATTACCGACATCAAGGTCTCGCCGGCCGCCGATGGAACCCAAGATGCAACAGTGACCTTCGAGAAAGAAACAGCAGCTAAGACAGCACTGCTTCTTGACAACACTCAGCTCGGATCTTCACAGATTGTCGTCACCGCCGCTGATGGCCAACCCGACGATGGTATCCCGCATACGACCAACGCTGACCGCGATACCGACGAAATTACTCAAGAGGAGAAACCTCGCAGTCGCATCCTAGCAGAGTACCTTGCACATGGCTATATCATAGGCGATGCTACTATCCAGCGCGCTATAGAGCTTGACCACAAACAGTACGCAATCCCGTGCCTCTGTCGTTCGACGAAGGGAGCCTCGGTTGAAACTATTACTCGGCCCCCCCTTGGACCAAGTACTGATCTAAGAGTTCTTCCAGTGGCGTGACTACGCGTTTCATGAATACCCTGACCCAGCTCGACCAGAAATTCCATGCTAGCGACCGTGCCAAGGCCGCCGACCAATCTTACAAAATCTCTACCCGAGCTAACACCCTCTTTGGCGGCCTAACCTCGTACTTCGAGAAGGCCTCAAATACGCCGACGGGCAAGAAGCTGGTCAAGTTCTACACCGATGGCCAACGCCAAGCCCAAGACATTCATGCCGAAGCTCAACGACTAATGGAGCTCAAGAAAGAGGAACATGGTGGCAGCTCCTACAAGGCTTCGGGATTAGAGCGAGTATTCGGAAAGGAGAAGGAGAAGACTGGAGCTACCACCACCGCCACTGATTCTTGTGAGTTCATGTTCTCATTTTAAGTTTTGGGTCCCGTTGTCTATTATGGAGGCAAACATACGTACACCTATGACAACATTTGGCGGGAATACTTTTAGATACCCAGACGATGAGTCTGGTGCGACGATTGTTTATGCTGGACCCTATCGCGGGGTTGTCTCAAGCAAATCTGATCTCTGCCGTTGAGAGGCCTTGCGCTGCGATGGACCCCTATTTCTACGGACCCATAGATAATCACCCTTAACACACATGTATTAGTACATTTACTAATCGTCTTGGTTTAGCCACTTCGAACCCTGCAACTAGCACGCCAGCTCAGGCGGCTCCTACAGCTCCTCAGGGTGAAGCCAGTTTCGCCCAGGCTGCCTCGAATGAGAAGGCATAGTAACTCGGCTTGATGGGTAATTGGGGTCAGTGAGTGGATGGACAGTTATAACCTAATTGTATTTTCTAAGAAAACAACCTTTCCAGTCGACGAGTAGGTGTTTCCGTGTAGGTTATCACGCAGTTAGGCATAATGAATCCCACATGATGACAATGAGAAAGGAGGTTCCTGTGTAACTAGGGAGAGAAGATATGTAAGAGTTCCGCAAACAAACTGTTGGAATACGTTATGTAGCATGAAATAATCTAGGCTTCGCGTTCATATATTGTATAATACATAACATTGAACATATATCTTGTCATTGAAGACTACTTGTAACTCCCCAATACCAACCATGTCCTGCATCCGCGCCAAGCTGTCTGTTGGGCTTACTTGTTGTCATATCCTTGTATGTGTACCACATTCTCGGTAGCTGCTAAGTCGCTTCTGTGTATCTACTCTTTTACGTATCCCTTGGCAAATTTGTCTCCCAACCATGCGTCCATAGGGCCTGGAGGGTTGGAGGTGAGGTTCTATGCAGCGAACATAATCGTTAGCAGGATATTCTCTCTGACAGGGGTTGAATACGGAATATGCTGGGGTTCTAAGGCTGCTAACTTTGAGCTGATCTTGGTTTGCTTGCTCCTTGTTATCAAACTTGTCTGTTCCTTTACCAGACGCGGGGGGATCGTGCATCTGGGCGCCAGTTTGGCGCTCAGGAGGGGGAGACTGGCGGCCCTCGTTCTGTGATACGGAAGACATGGTGAGATTGATGAGTCTGTTGTATGAATAGGCTATTTGCTTGGTGATTGTCAAGTTTAAGACCTCTGGGTTGTAAGGATAGGTTGAGTAACAGAATACATATGAACCTATTAATCCACGCCAGACCACCTACCTATATACTATCTACGGTAGAGTGACTTGAACACAACGTACGTCATATCTCAGCATCGGTCAATTAACACTCTGGTTTTCAATGGGGAATATTTTTCACAACATCTCTGCCTTCTTCGTCGATGTGGTCATCACTACGTATGTCGTCATACATGCAAGCACTAGAAAGGAAATACCTAGATAGTGCATAGGTTGACATTGCCTATAACAGGTGGTGGGGTGTTCAATGCTCAAAATGCACTAAGCTTAGTTTAGTTTAGACTATCTCTAGCTTAGCTTTGCCTGTCAGCCATAAAAGCACAAGCCACAGAAGGGTACCTATGCGTACATAAGGTACTTGTACATGTATATATACAGGTACATTTTTATCTAAGGCAACAGCTAAAAGAGAACATAACTTCCCCGCATGGATAAAGTGGTTTGGGTTAGGTAGATTGGTACATATTACCCCACCTAATTGACCTCTCGAACTCCCAATGTCTCACACATGGACTCAATCGTGCGTGTCTGAAGTCGCGACCAACAAACGCGACCACATATACATAGTTGAAGGCGGCAGGCAGGCAAGCAAACAGACAAGCAGGGAGGAAGGTGTAACGAAACGAAGTAGGTAGGTAACCAGTTTACACTAGGTACAGCATTAAGCCTACCTACATTACATCGTGTGTCTTCTTGCCTCGCTCGGTCGGTCAGGTCTTTGCTTTTTGTTGTTTCAACTCCAACACGTTTTTCATGCGCATGCAAATGATCATCATCCAGCGATCTACGGCTCTACTACTCTACCTAACCTCGGGCAGGTAGTTACGATCACTTTTTTCCAATTGACTAACTGGTCCAAATTTATCATCACCTCGCCTCCTCTCGTCTTATCTCTAGGCCTACAGTGAAGCATACCGTGGCAACCTACCTACCTACATAGGGTATATACAGCTACCTGAAAGTAGGTATGCATGCGCGTCCACGCATGTTCATGGGCATACCCGATACCGATCTGATCTGTCTAATGGCGTAATTGAAAATTTCATGTGAAGAAGACTTGTCGTTGTCTATCTTCTCTCTCTATCTGCTCTCCACCTATCCTTGTCCTTTCTCCCTGCCACCCGGGTTCCTACAGCTACTCACTCTTATCGTTGCCCTCTGCATTCCCGGCGTATTCTTGTGCGTCAACACCAGAGACAAGGAAGGGCACTATTTGGAGATAACCGACGCCCGAAGGAAGAACCTAAAGAATCGAATCCGGAGAATCCACCTCAAATCGTACAATCGTACATCATACATACACGCATAGGTCCGGATAGCCTCAGTGACTCATCCTATTTGTTGCTTGCGCCATGCCTGACCTTAATTCCATCTCGTCGAACCCTCAGGGCTTTGCTGCAGCTCGTGTTCGTCGCGCCTCTGCCGCCCAGAATAGCCCGACCCAGCAGACATCACCCCCCCCTGCAGTGTCTACATCGCCTTCCTTGAATATCCTCCCATCGAACCAGCCAGCCTTCCAGGAATCTTCTTCTTCAAGTCATCTCCCGTCACCGCCGCCTCTTGCACCGCATTCCGCTAGTGCCATGGTTCACGCAAATGTCCCAGGACAAGACAACACGGGTGTTGGCGTCGGCCCTGGCCCTCTTCGTCACCCACGTCCCTTGACGCCTGCTGAGCTACACTCGCAGCTGGAGCAGGAGCAGGAATTGCTTGTAAGTCTTTGGCATCCCCCCAAACACCCTCCACCCCTCCGCCCTTCCCCTGACTCCCCCGGCTCTACCGTGCTCCCTTTCTCTAATACCTACACCTTAACTTAGGTCAATCGCCTGTCTCGAGACTTGAATATGCTTAGAATGGCCCAAAATTCATCCGTTATGTCGAATGCATCGTCTACGAGCGCTTCAACCTCGACCTACGATCCGCAGCATGCGTTTTCATTCAACGACCCTCATCTGATGTCTGGGTCAGGTTTTGCTATCCCAACAAGCCGTCGGCATCATCGGACTAGCTCAAATGCTAGCACACTCAGCTTGAGCCAGGTAGCTACCCAGGGCTCCTCACCTGCCCCAATCTCGATCCCGCCTTCGCACTCTGGGAGCGCAGCCTCTGTCCTGGAAGCTGCCCGCAACCCTCGTGGGCCTACTTCCATGAGTCGACAGAATAGCACGGCCTCACGCCGGAGCTCGAGCCGTAACCGATCACCACAACCCTACTTGGGCGGTTCCGGTCTGCTCTCCTCCTCACACTCGGCACCACATGGCTTTCCGCAGGATTATGCGTCCGGGTATTTCGCTCGTGGCCGCACCTCTTCCAACGCGAGTATTGCTGCCACCCCCGGCTCAGAACTTTCACCGGGACTCATGCCCGCTACTCACCGGTACGAAGAGACAGCCTACTATCGAAACGAGCTAGAATCGGCGAAGCGTGAGAACGAAACGTTGAAGAAACGTGTCAAGGAGCTGGAGAAGATGCTACGTGAACGTAGGGAGGCCGACTCTGCACCCGCTCGGCTTAGAAGCGAGAGCAATAGCACCTCGAATACGAGCGTTAGCATGAGCGGGACCAGCGGTGTGGGTGGTATGGTAGGCGGCGGCACTGGGATTGCGGGAGGCCGCCGAGATGAGCGACGAGTTTGGGATGCTGCTGCGAGTAGTCTGAGTGCAGCTGGTAGTGTTGGGGTAGGTGTACCTGATGAGGAGTTGAGGGTGGGTGAGAGTGCCGCTACTACTGGCATTTCTCAAGAGACTGCGCGGCTCCCATCACAAGATGCGAAGTGATTTCTTGAACCCTACTTGATCGTAAGCGAGATGTTAGATAGATCTGCACCCTGTCTATTAGTTTGCGATCGCCCTAGACTCTACAGCTAAGTAGAGGTTGCTAATATCACGTATGAATAAGTTCTAGATGAATAAAGTACCTTTGACTGGATCTTGATTGTTTTTTTCTAGGTGTATGAACGTCGGGCTGAAATTTTTATATACGCGCTAGTTGAATAGATATAACTTATAAACTCTCCCACAATCTAAGCTGATCAATAGCTCACAGTGACGTAATCAGAGCCTAGTAGAGAACAAAACTGTTACCCAATTATATATCTTGGAGCCTTATCAATATCAAGAACCCCTCTACTAATTATTTGTGATGGTTACGATATTGTAGGGAAGGTACGAGGAACAGTGTATTAAGGCCTACCCCTCTCAGTGGCTTCTACATAGGTCTCTCTCTCTCCATAACCTTTATAACATCATTAGCCAATTCAATCGCTTACAATATCTGTAAAATGGAGTGGTCGCTCTCAACCAGTGGCATATTCCCTTCTCCAACAATGGCGCAATGGCTGAGTTTGGGCAAGTTGGAGACTACTTACCTAGAGAGGCCGACATTGGGGAATGGACGGATCATAGTAGTGGATAGCGAGCAGCGTTTGGTCCGTACGTCCGCATTCATTGGGCCAGCGGGAAAAGAGGTTCCTCACATGCACTTTGGAACTTAGATTATCTAAGAGTTGATGTAAGGGGCGCTGGCATCTTCACGTACGGGGGATTTAAAGCCCGGCTATCATGGCTACTGGCTCCGTTGTTCGACGGTCATTGTTCCTTCCCCCCGTCCGGGTAAATCACCCCCCCAACTTGTAAACACGTGGATTGGTAATACTTCGACTTATCTAGTGCAGTCCTCAGAATGGCTACTTGGGATACAATATGTCGATACTTGCGCACTCATGGCTGCACACGATGATGAGAAGCCTTGGGCTGAGCTCAGCTGGTTAAGCCGGCTCATACGCCTGTTGGCTTGGACACCGCGTTGGCTGCGGTGGGATAGTGAAGCAAACCATGAACTTACTTGGGGCCTTATTGCCCTCTTCGGAGTGGTGGGTGTATTCCCTTTTTGTCGTCTGTTTAAACTAATGCGATTACAAATGCCATTACATCGAGATGAAGAATATCGAGTGCATGCTAGGAGGTTACAGCTAGCTATGATGCCTCTAGCTTAGATGTCTTGATTTTATTCCTAGCTGTTTTGAATTTTAAGAGCTAATATCGGCAGAATAGGCTGGCGCATTCAGCGTTGCAAATTTATACTACTCAAACCCCATCTTGAACATCTTCGCCGATGAGTTCGGGGTCTCAGACGAGCGCGCCGCGCTGATTCCCTCCGTGACGCAGGCCGGGTATGCCAGCGGCCTGCTGTTCATAATCCCTCTTGGGGATATTCTTCGGCGGCGGTTTCTCGTGCTGGGGCTCGTCTTCTCAACCGCCTTCGTCGTATGTACAATAATCCAGTACTTCAATTCAATGGGCTCACTCATATCTTATAGTGGCTTGGATGTATCATCACAACTTCATTCTCGACCTTCCTCGGCCTCTCCTTTCTCGTTGGGATGCTCACCGTCACCCCCCAGCTGATGTTCCCCCTGACCGTGCAATACGCACCACTCCGGCACAAGGCAACCATGACCTCTATCGTCATGTCTGGTGTCGTGCTCGGCATACTAATCGCGCGTCTCATTAGCGGCATCATAACGCAGTATACATCCTGGCGGACAGTATATTGGCTCTCCTTTGGACTGCAAGCAGCCATCTTCGCGCTACTTTTCTTTTTCTTACAGGACTATCCCATCGCTCGCCCAGGAACTTCGTACCCGGGTATCTTGCGACGAATCATCGTACTACCCTTCGTGAAGCCCGTGCTCACGCAGTCAGCGCTGATCGCGTTCCTCGCCATGGGGATGTTCACGAGCTTCTGGACGACCCTAACCTTCCAGCTCGCCAACATCTTCCACCTCTCGACACTCTCCATCGGGCTATTTGCCTTCGGCGGCATATCGCCCGTGTTGCTGAATGCCGTGGTATCGCGCCTACTGACCTCGCGCATCCACACGCACGGAACCCTGCTTATCGGATGTATAGCGACCCTGGCGACGGTGCTGTTCGGCACCTTCGTGGGCACGTTCTCGCTCGCAGGGCCAGTGGTCTGGGCACTGCTGGGCGATCTAGGCGTCAACACCATCATCATCGCGAACCGCGTGGCTATCGCCGGCGTCGACCCCACGGCCCACAATGCC
>JAPESX010000543.1:0-16926 GCA_029590615.1 Nemania bipapillata | reverse complement strand
GCCTGGTCCGCTGGGCCCCTCGGCCGCGCGTCCAGAGGGAGGCAGGAATTGGGAGGGTTTCTCACCTGACCCGTACCTCACAGGTGTTGGCATGAGCGAGACTGTCAAGGGTATCCAGGACGCGGGGGTTATTGCTTGCGCGAAGCACTTCATATTAAACGAGCAAGGTGTGCTATTCAGATGAACAGAACGACAGACCTGCTACTAACTGGATCACTAGAGCACTTCCGACAAGTTGGAGAAGCAACAGGCCGAGGCTACAATATTACTGAGACAATATCTTCTAATATTGACGACAAGGCTCTGCACGAGTTGTACCTCTGGCCCTTCGCGGACGCCGTGAGAGCTGGTGTTGGCGCCGTTATGTGCTCGTACCAACAGATTAACAACAGCTACGCCTGCCAGAACTCGAAAACCCTGAATGGAATTCTCAAGGGTGAGCTCGGATTCCAGGGTTTTGTTATGAGCGATTGGCAGGCTCAACACACTGGTGTCGCTAGTGCTGTCGCTGGGTTGGACATGACCATGCCTGGCGACACCGAATTCCAGACTGGCCTATCGTTCTGGGGAACCAATCTTAGTACGTGCTCCTTACCTTTGCCCTTTATTTTTATAGACTGTTTTCATCTTGGCTCTTTCCCATTCTCTTATAGTTCCTGATAATGGATTGGACATTCATGGCAAGCGGTGCTCTAACATTAGCATTCTTATAGCGATTGCGGTGCTTAACGGGACGGTCCCCGCATACCGTATTGATGACATGGCTATGAGAATCATGGCAGCCTTCTTCAAAGTTGGCCAGACTGTTGAAGGTCTGAAGCCCGTCAATATGGACTCCTGGACTTCAGATACCTACGGTTATCTTCACGCAGGTGTTCAAGACGGCTACCAGCAGGTTAATTGGCATGTCGATGTACAGAGTGACCACGGTGACCTTATCAGGGAAATTGCTTCTAAGTCGACAGTACTATTAAAAAATGATGGCGCCTTACCCCTCAACAAGCCGAGATTCCTTGCCGTGGTTGGCGAGGATGCGGGTCCAAGCCCTTTGGGCCCAAACGGCTGTAGTGACCGAGGATGCAACATGGGCACTCTTGCCATGGGCTGGGGATCGGGCACAGCGAATTTCCCCTATTTAAGCACTCCCCTCGATGCCCTCAGCCAACAGGCTCTCAATGACCACACCCGCATCGAGGCAGTGCTAGATAACTACGCTACTGATACTATCGAGTCCCTCGTAAAGCAAGACGGTGCGACGGCTTTGGTCTTCGTCAACGCTGACTCGGGTGAAGGTTACATCAGCATTGATGGTAACGAAGGTGACCGAACGAACCTAACTCTATGGAGCAGTGGCGATGAGTTGGTGAAGACGGTATCCTCTCTCTGCAACAACACCATCGTCGTTATCCATTCCGTCGGCCCTACCCTTGTTACCGACTGGTATGATTCTCCTAACGTAACTGCCATCCTCTGGGCTGGTCTGCCTGGTCAAGAAAGTGGTCGCGCTGTCGTTGACGTCCTCTACGGAAAAGTGAACCCTGCTGCCCGTACGCCTTTTACTTGGGCCGCTAAGCGGTCGGACTATGGCGCCGATTTGCTTTACGAGCCGAATAATGGCAACGGCGCGCCCCAACAGGACTTCACTGAAGGCATTTTCATCGACTACCGTGCACTAGATAAGGCTAATATCAAGCCTATTTTCGAGTTTGGCTTTGGTCTGTCATACACTAGCTTTAAGTACGCCAACATTCAGGTTCAGAAGACAAACGCTGGCCCGTACAAGCCAACCACAGGCAAGACCACTAGCGCCCCAACCTTCGGCAACTTTTCCAAAGACATTGAAGATTACTCGTTCCCTAGCTCTGTTCGCTACATCCGGGAGTTCATCTATCCGTTCCTCAACACTACGTCGTCGCTAAAGGATGCCTCTGCAGACCCTAAATACGGAAAAACTGCCGCCGAATTTTTGCCTCCCGGAGCTCTCGACTCGGTGGCCCAGAATCTTCAGTCTGCCGCACCCGCCCTCACCGATGAGCCGGGCGGAAACAGGCTATTGTGGGACGAACTATACATTGTCACCGCCGAAATTACCAACACTGGTGATGTTGTCGGCGACGAGGTTCCCCAGCTTTACGTGTCTCTTGGTGGACCCGATGACCCGCCCGTTGTTCTCCGTGGCTTCGACCGTATTCGGATCGATCCCGGTCAGACAGTAACGTTCCGCTCACCTCTCACCCGTCGCGACGTGAGTAACTGGGATACCGTCTCTCAAGACTGGGTCATCTCGAAATACCCGAAGACCGTTTTTGTTGGTCCAAGTAGCCGGAATCTACCACTGAAGGCCCAGCTGTCTTAGAAATGCAGCTCCGAAGGCGGTGGTTCTACGGCGAAGGCCTCGAGTTTGAACTCCGAGGGTTAAAGGTCTAATTACCAAGAGCCAATAAAGAATTTAAAAAAACGAAAGATGGAAATTAGGGGTCAGGATAAACTAGACCTAATTCTTGTACATATTTAGTCGTAATGCTTAATGCTAAAAATCCCTATGAACACTTTTGTCCGAAATGCAGCAAGAGTTGTGATGACTCTCTATCTAAATAGGTATAAGTATGAAAAGAGCCAGACTATATTTATTAAAAATACGTATATTCCCTTTCCCTTAGACGGGATTAATGTAGTTTTATAGCTTAGTTCGTGGACTCGTGAGGTCGCTTCATAGCCCGCACCGTCACAGTATGAGCGAGCATGTTGTTTAACTAGCTTGTACTAGGTGAGAGAGGTGGGAGGACCTGTTTATATACATGAACGACCATTTTGTGCCCCTTTATGTTATACAATAATACATGTTGCGGCTCTTCAACTCATTGCACTTTCATTATCTACATATGAAGAGCCCCGGCCAATACCGGAATGCCATATTCCACCCCATGCGAGGACAGACTAGGCTAATTATAGCAAACATAGCAGACATTCCCTAGACGGACTTGTCTCAAGCTTGCTCCAGGATATGGTTCAAATACCCTTGTTTCGGGGCGTTAGCCGAATAAGCAACGGATGCTTATCCCAAAAACCCCACATCTTCTGATCGTAGACCCAAGTTTTGTCTTTTTCATATTCCAGAGCGATTTCGTAATTCCAAGCGAGTCTAGCTAGAATCAATTTCATCTCAGCATACGCGAGGCTATACAAGCGATTAGTTATATCTCGGATATAGGAGGCTTGGCTTTTGCGGCTTACTTCTTGCCGATGCAGTTTCGTCCGCCGAGCGAGAAGGGCTGGAAAGCGGCCTTGTCGTCGCTGTCGAATCGAGGATCACCTAGCCAGCGCTCCGGAACGAAGGACTCCGGATCCTTGAAATTTGCCGGGTTATGGTACGTGGCCCAGTGCCACAGGTCGATGACGGTCTATGGGAGACATGAGTTAGAAATTAGCAAGCACAAAATCTAGGCCCTGCGTATTTGGGTCGTCTTACGCCTGCGGGCAAGAATGTTCCGTCGATTGTGCCGCCGCCCTCGGCCATCACGCGTGGTGCCGATCCAGCTGCGGCAGGATAGACACGTAAGCCTTCGTCTATGACTGCTTTCATGTAGTCCAGGCCTTGTACGCTGAGGAGGGTAATTTCTTCCTCAGTGTCGAAGGTTGCCTTGACTTCGTTGTACATCTTTTCATACACGTCAGGGTGGGCACAGAGAAGAGAAGTTATGCCGCATAGTCTTCCTTTATGTCAGTTACTTGCCTATGATACCGTGGAAGCGGAACGGTAAGAAAGCAAGGGTAACTCACGTTGTCGCAGTTGTCTCAGAGCCAGCCCCAATGAGAAGGTCTGCATTGTCTAATAGCTGTTGATAAGTCATGACCTGATAAAAAATAAATTGGTTATTAGATTCCTTCTCACTCGAAAGGATGATAGGGGACTCACAGGCTGGCCTTTTACGTCTTGTGCAATCATTGACTCCGTGAAATCTGGTCGACCNTCCTTCGAAAGCCAAACGTTGCTTGACCTTGTGTTCTACTAGGGCTTTATGGCTTTGTAGAGCTTTCGCGGCTAGACGGCCGACCACTGCATTGACTAAGCTCCTGCTAGAAGGATATGCCCTCTTGATCTGCCCCATGATCTGGGCTTCTTTGAATTGCTTGAAAATCATAGCAACCCACGAATGTAGACTCGAGTTCTCTAAGCAGCCAAACGATTCCCCAAAGGTCAGGTCGCCGATGATGTCGAACGTGGTGTAATTGTACCATTGTACGACGTCTATGGGCTTGCCCTGAGAACTCTGCTCGTTTAGGCGTTGGAAAAGGAGGTCGATGTAGCCCTTGATGAGAGGCTCCTGGGCGACCATTGACGCCTGGGAAAAGCCGTGGGCCATTAGTCGTCTCATGTGGCGACTGTTATACCACTGGAGTCAATAATGTTCGATTATGGTAAAAAATAGGTAGGGTTTTGGGAGCCTGCCTGAGTACCAAGACCAAAAAGTGCCGAGAAAGGCAATTTCTGGCTACTCAACAGATTAAAGGGGGAATAAAAGGCTCCAGGGAACTAACTGGCTCTCGCTGTCCGCTGTAATGACGCTCTGGGGGATATTATCGAAAAAGCTGGGCTCCTTAAGATTCTCAGAGCGCCCTTGCTTGCGATGCCCGTTGGAGTCCCTCCAAGCCTGGGAAGTAGAGAACGAGACGGCATTGGGGCCAATCCTTACAACGCTGCCATACTTCTTGTGCATCGCTAGCGTGTTCCTATGGCCATGTCCCGAAGATTGTGACAAGCCCTGGAAGATTGGTGAGATAGCCCATAGCTTAGGGCCGGGGATATTGCGAAGGGGGCTAATAAACAAGTTGTATATCACGGTCCATAGCAGATAACCAATTATCTAGTTCATTTAGCTTTCAGCCTCGCAAAGAATAGTAAGGGTGAACAGTGAGCGGAAAAAACCTATCACTTACAATAATGGGAACTAAGGCTCCCACTGGCACCGAGATGGGGTTGCCGGATCCGAACCTGCCCAACTCTTTCGGGGTGTGCATTGTGCAGCTAAAGGATTAAGTTTTATTGATGATATTAGAGTCATAGAAGTATCTACAGTAGGAACCTACTCTCTTATAAAGGACACACGTATACTGCACATCTCGCTGTGATCTTTATAGTGGGGTTAACATGATAAAGTGTAATTCCCACGTATCGGAGCCTCGGGTTCGGTATGTCGGGTTGAAATACCTACCCGGTACCCACAACGGGCCGCAACAACCGGGCTTCCTATCGAAACGAACTAACCTAGCGTACGGAAAAGCCCTCTCCCCAGATAGATATCGCAAATCAATACGGGTTTACGGCAGATGCCATTTAAGTTTAGTGGCGTCATCTATCGCCCCTAAAATGCGCTGTGGGGGTGCTCTATATACCTCGGGATGACTAAAACTACTGTAATAAAATACAGAATGGTTATCTCTCTAGGGCCTAATTGTTCGGTCTCCGACTGCTGTATACATAGACGTGAGTTATGTCGATGATTATAATGGGATTCCCTGTCGATACCAGAAGTGCCAGGTTACAACAGAAGCCCCCCCCGTACGGCTGCTCGTCGTTCCGGCCGGCTGAGGTAGGATCGTGCATTTTAGATAGACCCCCCCTTTTTTAATCTCTAAATACATCCTGATTTCTCGGTTTAAACCCGAAGAATGCCCAATCAAGCTGATGGCGAGGAGGCACCGGAGCGCCAAGAACACCGCCTATAAGTTGTCTACATGACATCGGCTAGACCCGCGCAAGAGCCGGGGAAGGGGTTGGGTCAAGGAACAGGGGGGATTCTTGTTTCCAATGCCCGGAAGATAAAATCATGGTGGATAATTGGGCGTTCTGTCCCTCCTCGTTGTCCGCTTAGCCGCGCGATGACATACATAATAGCTAGTGGCAAGGGCTTAGGTTTCGATTAAAGGTTTAGACTATAGAAGTAGTTTGATTATAGGAATAATGTTTCACGACATACCGATTTGCCGAGGTAAAAATATATCTCTGGCTGAGATAGCTGCGGGGTGAACCGTCGCTTAATAGATAGCTAAATAGAAATAGACTTACTTCCCGAGGCTCGTATTTTATTCTCTTTCCTTTTCTCTTTCCATCCCTATCTCCTTCTTCGTGACAACGCTACTAGGTTAATTTTTAAATGATATACGATACCTTTGTGTGGTAGTATTTTTTTCGGACGAGTGTTGGGATAGCCAGTTCAGAGTCACCGTTGAGCAATATTATAATTAGAGCATTACCTAGGTAGTAAGGAGCTACCCAAACGACAATGAAACAGGTGAAGGGATAAAATCTACAACACAACTGTCATAGGATATTCGCCCCTAGTTTAAAAGCGCCAAGGAAGAAATTAACTACTAGTAGCCGTGGCGGTTGTGCTACGAGAGCGTATTGAGCAAGTCAAGTTATGTCNATCTCTTCAAGGTCCTCTCCGACGGCGCGAAGGTCACTTGGGTCCAAGATGTAGAGGCGAGCGAAGTCCCGCCGCAATTCGAGCATTCCCGCACCCGTGTAGGGTCGGTTCACCAGGATGCTAAGGACTTTGGCCATGTCTACTTCCGCTATTTCGCGCGCGGCTTGCAGGTTAGTTATTCCACCCCCTCTCATTCCCCCGATCTAAGTGTATCCCGCATCCTCAAATTGCCTATCTGGGTATATTCTGTCTTTGGTTTTGTCATGGTCCTCTGCTAACGCGTTATGTCTTGGACAGGAGGGCTGGTTTAAGCCGCAACCTCAAGAAGTAGTACCGGGTGGACTCGGCGGAGTTCAGTACGCACTCGAGAATTTGAGGGATGGCAAGGCAAACGCAGTGAAGTACGTTTTCCGGATCGCCGATACCGTGGGAGTTAACTAAGCGCCGAAATCAATATTAAATAAATTCAAAAAAATCATTATGTAGACACGATGGCCTGGGTACAAGCAACAGCATACTCACAGTAAACAAAGGCAGGATAATAGAGGGACATCATACACGATGGAGAAAATCAAATATGTATGATGTGGTAACGGCACAGTTGATGTGCGTGTCGAAGGCAGTGTTTCATATGACAAGATTGAAGCATAAATTACCTGAAGTTTTGAGCGATTCTTATGTTGCAGTAACACCCTCTCAACGATCTAGATAGCAGCTTGAAAGCATGCGCTTGTCGTCGCATGACACTACCAACGACTTAGATTCCGTCTCATACTTGTAAATTGTAGCAAAGATGGTCATAGGAAAGAATAGCAAAAGAGAAAAAATTGCGCCTTCTGGATATCGGATTTGATTAATAGTTTCCTCATATCAAATAGATGTGAGAAATAGTAAGAGCTACGGCGTTGTGGCTAGTGACATGGCTGTGTACTCAAGCCACGCGTATAGAAACGGCAACCACAATCGCATTCTATCACGTGATATGAAGATACTGCCCTGCAACACCGCCCTACGCTACCACACACGTTTTGTAGATCGATAGCGCGTCGGACAACTGTGGGCATCGGAGTAACCGGGTCACACCATTATGTCCAAGGAATACCCTACTAGGTAAGCCACACAGAATACTTGATACCAGTACACGGCATACTTGTTCAACTTGTCGTCGTCACTTACGTAGTGGGACTAGGGAATAGTGTGTCTCCCATGGCCGTTCCTCATTATCCTCTGAGTAGAGAGTACCGACGGTCATCTCGGCATGGTTTAATACCATCACTTCGCTATACAGGATAATATCCTATTTTCATATCAAATAAGTATCCATTCGACATACACATAGAATACAGGGAAGAATTCAAAATTCCATCCCGCAACTGGCTATCATTCTACCAAAATTAGTATGTAATATCTAGATAATTTTGTACCTGGGTAAGAGCTTGGCTAAGCGTCAACAGATTGCCTATTTAAGAACCTGTTCCCTAGAATTGCGTCTAGCCAAGAAGCGCTAGCAATCCCGTTACCAAGCCCGAGGCGAACCCCACTGTGGCTTACAACTGAGAGATGGTGTCATCTGCGTACCTATTCACAACAGATCTTGAGTTACCATCTGACCTGGGTATCGTCGACGTCACATCCTCATCACTTTGAGACCGAGGAACCGTAACCACGTCGCGGAACACTCTTCCTCTAATCTTGAGTGCCGAGGGCCATGTGGTGATACCAATGCAATATCACAGCACCTCTAGTACTGTACATCGCAAAGGACCCATATCGCCAAGTACCGGCAGTGTACTAAAACCATTCGGCACTTGCGCCGACTCAGCATAGTAAACTACGCGTTCTTGTCTCCTGCATTGTGCCTCATGCCTTGAACAGGACTAAGATCAGCAACATCCTGTTCTGTCAAATGTCGGCTTTAAGATTTCGATGCTCTATGCTCGTCTTTGGGCCGCTGGTAAATACAGTCAGGGGCATGTTGTTGGGCTGCATTGCTGGTGCCGGCCCCAGTGGTAATGCCCCCGAGTGGAACTCGGAATACTCAATACCTAACCGTGTATTACGCTAAGTGTAGGTACTAGGGGCGCAATTGCCTAGTGTAGCGGAAATAGGTACTTATGGGTGCCGAATCTGTCGAATTGCCCTTACTTGTCGAACAATGGGAGTGGATTATACTGGGGCTGTTGGTTTTCGTCTGGAAAACAATCTTAAACACTCTGTTGCGGCTCATGGCGATCCTCGCATGCCAAGCTGATAACGACTCGTCTTGAGGCTGTGGTCAATTTTTTTTTCTCCTTCTCTAGCCTCTTGGCGCCTTGGCCGTCCCATTCGACAACTTCCTAAACCGCGAAGAAATATCATAGACGACGAAGTAGCGATCAGCTTTAGGTAAGTGAACTTCGCATCACTAAATTACATAGTGGAACATGCTGTCTCCGAGCCACGACGCACTGCCTAGATGTGTTTCGTGGCATCCAAGCTTTTCCATTATTCCTATCTTCTTGGCGGTCACAGGCGTCAAGGACTGTGCGATGCAAAACGTACTCTCAGACAGCGAGTTGTCTCTAGCTCGGCTTCATTCTGGTCCACTCGAGTACAATTATCGTGTGACGATTGGCAACTTCGGCAGCGTGCTTTCTTGCCAATATGACAATTTGTATACCTGAAGCATTTTGATATGCCACCGTTGCTCGCTATCTGCTTATGTGGTCCATCTTTAGCTCAAGGTTTGGAGTCTGAAGTAGGTAAGTGGCAGTTATACATACAAGGCTAATGAGGTATCCATTAGCGTATACGCATTAGAATATCCTAGTTGGGCGCTATGGTAGAGACAACGGGCCGTCCTGTCAACGTTGTAGATAAGTCCCACAGATCTCTCAAGAATTCATTCCGCTGCAGACAAGCACAGTCGTTAGGCACACACGATCTATGTTTAGGCTACGCAAATTGTTCTTGGCCATAAATTCTAAAACCTACAACACAGTAAATGTCACACAGGTCGTACGGACTATGCGGGCTATCCACCAAGGTTCTAAAGTTGAGGACCTCGTTTTCTAATATATTTTGAAGACGAGCTTCCATGCGTTTGTTTATTTTCGTCAGGCCTTACCATATCATATAACCAATTCAATTCATACACTCTCTAAAGACTTTCGCCAATTTGCACATCTACCGCATCATACCAGCTGCTATTCATTATGGGAGAGCACCAACAACCATCTACAAGCTATTCATCGCGATCTGAAATTACTATCACGCATCCAATGGCCGGCCCATTTCTGTCCCCCATGAATTCCATGAATTCACCAACTGGACTGGTTCCTCATATGGTAAATGATTCTAAAACGAGACCTAGCAGCCCCCTCGAGGATATCCCGACAGCCGTGAACTCCAGATGCCAGAGCCTCGATATCGATATGGAAAAAAGGGGTGACTACCCTCATATCGATATTTATGATCCAAATCGACCAAAACTTGGCTTCCGTCAACGTTTACATCATTTTACTTGGGCATGGTTTACTTGGCCTATGAGCACAGGCGGGTTATCGCTTTGTAAGTAGTTTCGAAATTACTTCACTTGCGTTCATATGTGGCCATGTTGGCGATATCCACCTAGTACATTACGAAACCGACACTAATAAGATGTTGTAGTAATCTATACTCAGCCTTACCAATTCCCTGGCTTGCGCCAAATAGGTTTCGCGGTATACATTGCAAACCTAGTTATATTCACAACGCTCCTCATTTGTATGATTGCCCGGTTCTGCTTACATCGAAACGACCTACGCAAGTCTATCACACATGCCCGTGAAGGACTCTTCTTTCCGACATTTTTTCTAGCTCTCGCTACTATTATTACAAGCACAGAACGCTATATTGTGCTAGAAAATGATGCAACCCTGCGCTGGTTGATTCTCGGTGCATTCTGGGCCTATGTTCTTATCACCCTTGCTCTAGCCGTCGGACAGTATAGTTATGTATTTGCGAATCACAGGTTCGAGTTGCAGACAATGATGCCGACTCAGATCTTGCCCATCTTTCCACTTATGCTGTCTGGTACAATCGCCTCGGTGATTGCTGAATCGCAGCCAGATCTTGCTGCCGTTCCAATCATCGTCGCAGGCTTGGCCGCGCAGGGGTTAGGCATAGCAGTCGCAGTGTTGATGTACGCACATATGATAGGAAGACTGATGCAATTCGGTAAGCCTCTACCATCGTCATGCACTATTTGATATTTGATTCATATACTAAACTCGCTTAGAACTACCGAACCGAGAACATAGACCCGGACTCTTCATGAACGTCGGTCCTCCAGCCTTTACGGCCCTCGCTTTTATTGGCATGGCAAATGGCCTACCCGACTCTTTCGACCGTGACCTAGATGGCATTCCCGATGCTAATATAATCCGAACATTTGCTGTTATTGCTGCTATTTTCCTATGGGGCTTATCGCTGTGGTGGTTTTTCATTGCCGCCGTCGCCGTTCTCAGCTCGCGGCCCAAGTATTTTCACCTCGGATGGTGGGCTATGGTGTTCCCCAACACAGGTTTCATTCTCGCAACCATCTCTATTGCCAAAGAGTTCCGAAATCCACATGTCTTGCGGTTTGGCTCGGTTCTTTCAGTCTTGCTCGTACTCATGTACATCTTTGTCCTAATTTCTCACGTCAAGGCTGTACTCAAACAGGACATCATGTATCCCGGTCGCGACGAGGACGTGGAAGACCATTGAAGACAGACCTGATCATGTTCAACAATCAACACATCAAAATCTCGTTCTTTACAAGCATGTTCGCTTCGGATTTTCATTCCTATTTGTTAAGTTGTTTTCTTTGACATTCCTATCGATCGTTTCTTCGTATCAAATTTCTTCTCTCTCAATTTAGCATGTTCATGGTGTAGGTTTAGACATATAGACTTGGTTTGGTATAGAGTATTATTAGAAATTCTAGGCCTAAGGAGGCTTATCTCACTATTCTTATATGTTTCTCCGTCTCTTCATACGCGTGAGATAACCAACAATTGAGAATAAACTTGCTATTAGCGGGATGGTTATCATCCACTTTGTTAATTTCCGAATCGCCCGATAATATCACCTACATCGGTATCAATACTGCCTGCCCCCTATCTATCCTCTGCCTTATATATTGTTATCCAATTATTTATTCTTATGCTTATTCAAGTCTACTTATTCCTACGCGTGTGTAAGTCTTATGTGTACGAAATAAGTACGATTTAACTTCAAGGTCTTTTATCTGAGGGAAATCCAGGCCGATAGCCTCTCTTTTGGTGTATGAGACTCCAAAAATGTTCATAACGCCACCGAAACAAACACGAAAATACGGCGAGACACCTTTAAAATGAACTGGCTGACGAACTCTATGTTTAAACGGTTTTACGATCACGGCCGTCTGTTAGGGTTGGCCGTACGTTCATAGATCCTCCCTGTATGGTGGACAAGACTTTCAGCGCGCTCAGAACCCTCATATGTTTATCTGTCGCACTATTTATAGGTTATAATATAAATTGTTCTACCCCTACAGCTACCATCTCCTAGGGGTGTCGATCAATTAAGATCTTATACAGCCTCCTTTTTAGATCCCATTTTGGCTAGTCCCTTAGGTGGTCTGCCTACAAGCTAGCCTACACTGTGGTTAGTAGGTCTGTAAACCTGCGATCGTACTTATAGGGAGTATGATTCCTTAGCTTCAGCTCCGAATTGGTGACAGCTTGGAGCCTCTCCTCAAACCATTGGGTTGGATCATTCGGCTAATCCCTCTATCAGATCATAGTAAATAGTAGCTATTTAAACCATGGCTTCACTGGTACTAGGAGTTGTAATCGTGACAAGAAAAACGACGCCATTAATCCTCGGCTAAACTGAACGTAGATAAGTATAAGTTGGTTGTCTATGTGCACTTACGTCAAGAATCTACCAAGTTCCAATGTAGGTAGGTGGGTAGGTAGGTAGGTAGGTAGGTACATGTAGGTAGGTAGGTAGGTACATGTAGGTATGTATATCGTAGCCTACACTTACTACAAGTACCTAACTAAGGTCATATAAATGCTTCATTTGCTCTTGCCAAATTTAATACTAACCCCTTGTACCTAGGTATATATATCGTTGCCTGCACTTACTGCAAGTACCTAACTATGGTCAATCTACGTTCTGATTGGTCACGTACGACGTGTTGAGATCGCGTTGCCAAGAAGGGATGTGGGGCCTTCTCTTCCTATTTCCTATCTCGATATTACCATCTCCTCCAGACCTTGAACCTATCTTCCCTCTCCTTTACAAACACCCGCACGCACACCTTTTTCGCGCTTAAAAAATGAAGCGTCGCCGAAGTCGCAGCAGAGGATCTTCCGATGACAATCATCGTGAAAGAACTGCTTGCAGAAATAGGAGCAACTAAGATGAGCTTGAACTCATGCAGGTTTCTGCCACCCGCAATCGTGGGGCTAGACCACCTCTCGCATTTCTGCGTGATTCCATTCCCGACTAATCTAACTGACTGGCGCTGTCCTTTAGTGTGTTTTTTTCGGGCTTGGGTAAGTAGAAACCCTGTGTGGATTTCTAGAATAGCAGCGGTGGCGGCAAGGATGCCGACAACGGGTCTCAGCGAAGCACTACAGCAGATTCTCCCAGCCACACAAGTGGTAAGGATCATTCTTCTGAGAGAGTATTAAGTCAAGATCAGATGGACGAAGTTAAACGGCTACGGCAGCAACGGAATGTAACAGCTGCCGATCTCTTATCCCTCGGATTTTTAATCCCCCCGAGTTCGATAACATGAAGCTCGAGATAGTCACTACTGAAGAGCTTCAGGAAATGGTTAAAAACACACACGATGATGACCTCTGGGTGAATTCCCACCTAGGGAGCAGTCCGAGTGACCTCTGGGGGTCCTCACCGCAGGCAGGCGGCTTGAGGCGTGATGGAAATAAGCTCGTTAGGAGCAACACGAACTATATCACCTATGCCCGTGTTAGAAAATAAAATGCACACGTTACTATACGTGAATGATCTAGAAGACTCGCCTAATCAATTCACAATGATTTTTTCTAGCAATGGCACAGGTTGAAACTATGGAATAGATCTAAACTCTCATTGATTCTGTGATATAAGGATTCCTAGTTCATGACACGTAATATTTGACGACCTATTTGAGACGCGAATCTTATCGCTATCTCCAATAGTCACCTTACTTAGGTAGTGTTAACATCGGTATCTTATACTGACTTGCATTATCACTTGCGTATTTAAGGGATCATGGGATTTATCTGAAAGCTGGTAGGCGACTCAGTCCTCCTTGTAGTCATAATATTTACGTATAATACAAATCACGGACGTACACTCTATCATGGGACCACCATTAATCAGGAATGGGTCATTATATGTTTATTCTACCCCTAATAAATATTAAGAGGTATTATCATCGTTAGCTCTTATTGGCCTTCGAGCGCGATATCTTCTTTATAATCGTAAGCCTTAGATTCTGTCAAGTCACGTGATATGGGGAAATATACCAGTATAGTAGTACCTAAGAGGCTTTCGCCACAGGTAGCCCACATACGCCTCTTTCTCTTAGCTAGATCATCATCCGGATAGGTCTCTTTACTCTAGTATTCAGTCTAGATTGCACTCATAGAGTCTTTTCTTGCTTGCCTGTGTAGTTGTGAGTGTGTGGAGGCCACTGCAGATTCTCACGTATCTTTTGACGTGGTAGGTGTGAAAGATAGGTGTCGGACGCTCTACACCTCCTGTAATATAAACCACCATACTTCCTAGGCTCTTTATAGGGCCTTTGATCTCTTCTCTACCTTGAATGCAACACTTATACCTATTATCTCTATTATCGTTGATAGTGTGATCTTATTGGGAATAGTCATCTGTATTAAAACTAATCCATATAACCCAGAATTGGTGACTCGGTATTCTGTTGGCCCTCCGAATCGCCAGCCTTTGACTGACTCGAAGAGATCACGATAACTTCAGGGGGTGGACTCGGTGATGCAACTAAAGGCCGGTAAACGAAATCGAATTCGGAGCCTAATTCTTCAGCATCACCAGGAGGACCAAGCTCTTGTCTTCCCGACTCCTGATCTGACGACGTAGCCGACGTCATTATGACGGGAGGCTGTGCTGACGGAGGAGTTGCCATGATATTCTGCGCATCATCCTCGTCTATATCGGCTTCTATTGGCTGATGGGTATGACCCGAAACGCCGCGCGGCTCCAGATACGACGTTGCATATGGCATTGCACTACCTGGTAATTGTAATTCCGTCAAATCGTTAGGAATATTGACGGGAGTGTTTCGGCTTCTTAGGGGCAACGAGTCAGGAACTTCTACATGATCATTGTTCTCTACAGACCTTCGACGCTTGGTTCCGGTCCGCGGAGCAGCCTGCTCGCCGGGGGTTTGAGACAAATTCCGACGCTGAGAAATTGTAGCCTCTCTGCGTTCTGACAGGATAAATGCCTTTAATAGGGTAGGTATATCTGCTGCCAGAGGAAGATCAGAGTTATTCACGAGGGTACTGTCCCTTGGCCAGTAAAACCTGAAAACCGCTGAACTGTTGAAGTACAGGACTACTCCATTCACATCTAATCCAGATATGACAGAAGATAGCGTGTTTAAATCCTCTGTAGCCACGGCATAAGGCTGCACGTCTAGGCCCGCCGTGAGACGAACTAGGTACCTACCTACTACACCTTCATAATCGCTAACGACAGCGCTAACACCACTGCCGCCACTATCAAGAGTAAGTACAACTTATATTAGGCTTGTTATGTTATATATATATGTTATCCCATTTATTTCGATCATACTTTGAACTAAATTGCACTACAGGTTCTTTTTTTTGTAGTTTTTTTCATGTCGAAACCGACTCCTCGTTTCGACCCGTATATTACCGCTTTCCGTCATAGGACGGTACTTATTATCTTGTCCAGTTATTCTAGGTTGACCCATGAAGACATTGAGACAAACATTCAAGCCGGCTTTTATTGACAATGTAAAATAGGGTTTCGGTCAGAGGGGCTCTAAACTGCTCCCGGGGACTTAATAATGTCGATGACGGAGAGGTTGTCTAGGCAGATGTATTAAAAGAATACTAGTCCAAGATCCCCGGGCTCACTGCTAAACATTTTCTATGGCTCTTTAGGAGCTCCCCACTGTCGTAGACGATGGTATACCGTCATCCCCCGGCCGTTCGAAGTATCTCAAACTTCGGGGAGCGCTAGAGGCAGATGTACCGAAGCCATCAGCCGATGCAAAAGGCAAGAGAAAGGAACGCGAAACACCGACGCAACCTATCCAGCCAGAGCCTACAGTGACAACGAGGCTACAAGAATTGACACTGTAAAAGACTGATAAGCAAAAAACACTGGGGGAACCGACAAATCGGGTGGACGAGTTAAATAAGCCGGAGATAGATCCAAAGATTGGGGCTGTCGCAGTATTGGCAGCAGCAGCGGATTATTACAAAGCTGTTCGTACGTCCAGTGGATATCTCTTCCCTCAGCTAAAACACCAAAAGATTGTGGCTGAGCATTCCTTGGGAGGGCCGGATTGTTAAGGACGCGCAGTTCTACCCGATCTCTTCGGCCTGCGCCAGTTAGGCCTCGCGGATGGGGTAAACGATGAGGAGGAGGGAATAGAGAAAACGAAATCGGCGGCTAATATCCCTAAATAAACTCGTTAGCCCACGGGGGCCAAAAAGCACGAATCTGCTGCAGAGCCGAGCCAAGCTGGTCCGAGCAAGGAAGCTGAAGAGTCGCTTATAGGCCAGCTTAGTATGACCATCCCCGACAGAATCTCGCCGGAAATTAACTTTACGACCTGAAAGAGAACCAGAGAACCAGAGAACGAAGGAAACCTAAACTTAAATTCATCAGATAACTAATTGAATTGCGGTGGCCCTGTATATATTACGTTTAATGCACCTACTGCGTGTTCAACATTCGCCCTGTCTTGCCTAGTTCTTAAATAAACGTCCTTGAAAATACTATCAAGCCTTGTAGTAAAACATTATTTATTATTCCCTAATTCTAGTAAGTGACTGTAATGGTGGATAGAGACTCTGAAGTCTTATTTGCGTTAATAATAAAGGTCACAAGAGCTGGACACCACGAGAGAGATGAAGCTTTCTATATGTTGCTTTCCCAGTTAACTGGTGTTGGAATAAACTCGCCTTCATAGACTTGACTGTTGCTATCTCTGTCCCTTGAATGGAATTAAATGCCTCGATAGAGTATAAATAAACGGATCTAGTTGTGGCAATTATATTAAGGAGCTAAGTATTTTATGAACACTAACTTATACGTAGCAGTATGCTACTATTATTGCTAGTGCCACCCCTCCAATTACTCTATTATGCTCCTTAATAATTTCCTAATCTCCTTGATGGCTTTTTCTACATGGGCAAGTTGGTTTATAGCTGTGCTATAAGTTGCGAAGTCCTCGGCCGATTTTCCTTGCATATTTAAGGCACTC
>JAPESX010000542.1:0-16938 GCA_029590615.1 Nemania bipapillata | reverse complement strand
GTCGTGGCGAGCATGGTCTGGAAGGGCAGGGCGATGAAGTGGCCCTGCACGTCGAACCACTCGGTGAAGGAGCGCGCGAACTCGACCTTGCGGCTGGCTCCGCCGAGCTTCGGCGTGATCTCCGCGACGACGTAGTACGTGGGCTCGTTTTTCTTTGTCGAGGTCGAGACGGAGATCTGTTTTATTTCAATCGTACTCATTAGCTAGCCGTATATGTAGAGATGGGAGAGAGGGAGAGAGGGGAGTCGGATCAAAGGGGAAGGGAAAGAATTGTGCAGGTGGGTGGTGAATGGTGGATAGTGGACGCTGTTGACGCACCTTTGTCCCGTCGGGTGCTGTGCCCTGGTACACGATGCCCTTTTCTACGAAGGTGATCCATATCGTCAGGGCGCCGTTGATGATGGAGTAGAGGGCCACGGCGGCGGCAGTGAACCACTTCGTGCTCTCGAAGCCGAGCTTATAGTCCCACAGGAAGCAGGCGGCGGCGATAGCGAAGGCGCCGTAGCCCAGCGCCAGGCGCGTGTCGACGAGACGGTGGTCTTGCTTGAACTTGAGTGAGTTCAGGTAGTTTGGTATCGCATCGTCGGACGTGTTCTTGAGGTCTATCGTGCCGCTTGTTAGCTGCGTTACTGGCTGTCTTGCTTTGACAGCTTGAAATTAGGTGTGTAAGTCGATAGCTTACCCGCTAAGTTGTGGACTGTGATTCGCTCTTGAGATGCCATCTTGGTTTCTCCGTTCTTTTTGAAAAATCTTGTTAATTATGTACTTGGAGATGGCATAAGTATAGAGGTATTAATATCCCGTATTTGCGTGTTGTAGAGGAAGGTTAGCTCTTATTGACAGGTAGGCACTTGAGTGGTGAGGTCGCTTTACATGTCGAGTGTAAGTATTCTGTAGAAATCGGAACTCTGCTAGTCTAGAAACGTGGCTCGTTCCGTCAGTGTGGAGCAATTCTCTTCTGGCCCTGGTAGCAGTCCCAGGGGTTCCGCGCCCCGCGATTAGGTACCTACCTGGTAGTGCCTTGTGTGCTAGGTTTTGGTGCTGTACAGAATACTTGCACATGTATATTCTGTTCTATGTGTGGATAGGTACCTGACTAAACTACTAACCGGAGCTTTGCGGCTGATACACTGAGGCTTGCCTCAACCACAACCACCTAAGTTCCAAGACAAGCTCCAACATTATAATATCAAACATTCAATTTGCTCGCCCTCCTGTGGTTGCGAGGCAGCCCCTCTCTCTATTCACGATGGCTCAACTACCGGCGCAGACAATTTATAGGGATCCCCAGTTACTGTGAGTTTGTCAAGTGGCTCGTGTGGGCTATGTTGCTGATTCTTCGAAAGCTACTGGATCTTGTTACCTATCACTGCGGTCATGGTAAGTTACGTTTCCATGCGCCATTGACGACGTGATTTAGCTTACATGCTTCTAGGTCCTGACCGGTGTCCTACGTCACTACGCATCTGTACTTATGGCTACGCAACCCAAGAGCTTCGACCATAGATCGATAAAGGAACAGCGCTCTATGGTCCACGGTGTAGCAACGCGAAGCAACTTCCACGTCCTGTCTGCAGCGTCCTTCCGTGCTCGGCGCGATTACTTGACAAACGCATACGAGACCGGCGCTTTCTTGAAGGACCCCGATCGTCGCGGCCAACCCCCTGCCAACCCCATGACCGATCCCAACGCCATGGACGGCATGATGGGCATGATGAAGAATAATATGGCCATGATGATTCCCAACACCCTCATCATGAGCTGGATCAACGCCTTTTTCAGCGGCTTTGTTATTATCAAGCTGCCCTTCCCTATCACCATCAAGTTCAAAAGCATGCTGCAGGCTGGCGTTATGACCAAGGAGATGGATCCTAGGTGGATGTCTAGTATTAGTTGGTATTTCTTGTGTATCTTTGGTCTACAGAGCGTATTCAACTTTATCCTGGGCAGTGAGAATGGTAAGCAGCCTACAAACTCTGGCTCGACCGCTGGTTGGTTTGCCATCAAATTACTAATCTAAGAGCAGCTGCAAATCAAATGGCCCAGCAAATGGGTGCTATGGGTCCTCAGGCTGGTCCTCAGATGTTTGGGCCAGGTGTTGACCCTGACAAGCAGTTCAAGACGGAGGCGGAGAATCTGGCAGTCGTTGAGCACTACTCGGTACTTGATGATGTGGAGGATCGATTGCTCAAGGGTATCAAGTCTAACTAGAGTTGAGCTCATGGGGTTCTCCCCTAACCCATAGCCTATAAAATACTCCGTTTCCCAAACGCCGAATTATGACAAACTTTTCCCCGCCCAAGCCTCTATAGAATGCGACATGTCGGTCAGCTGGTGATATGTACATGCCCGGGTTTCCTCAATCCCACCAAAGGCACACCCCTAGCCCTTCTCGTATCATAGTGCCCTTGATAGAGTAAGGCGAGATAGACTTGGCCCGCTCGACAGCTTCCTGCTCTCCACTTTCAGGTAGCTGGTCATTCCAAGTCTCGTCGATGACCTGAAAACGAACCATCTCATTCTTGTCGTAGTGCATTCGCTCATCATCAACTACCCAGACCCAAGCATGCTCGTTGTGGTCGCTAAGGCATGTATGTAAATGCTCTGAACTGAGAGAAAACATTGAAATATGGTCAACTTACTATTCAGTATTCTCAGGTAGCTCCTTGTATGACACGGTGATTTCTTCAAAGAATTCGGTGCGGACTATTGGGCTATTAGCATTTCCAGGTCCCGCGCTCGGTCTAACGACGAGGAAAGTGAGACTTGCTCTTTAGTCCCTCCTGGCTTGCGTCGCTGATTTTTCCAAAAAGAATCTCTCCCTTGAATGGCCTGAAGACGATCATGCGAAACTCAACTGCTCATAAGAGGCCCGAATTAGTTCTCGTAATACTGCAGTACCAGGTAAGAGAGCAGCAATGGTACCATTCACATTGACGAGGCCGTCGCCGTGTCCTATTAGCCCCTCGGACGCCCATAGGAGATCATACATGCAGATACAGAGGCCGATCTTCTGAATCACCCGGTTGGAGAACTTGGCGTTGATGTTGTTCTCAATGGCCACCCGACTGTGTTGCTCGAACTGCGATGGCGGGATCTGCACTAGATCCGCAATCTTGGTCTGTTTTTTATATGTCAGTAGAAATGAACGGATTGAGTAGGTATGGATATTTCCTTGGCTACTAACTAATATGAACATCTTGCACCCTTCAAGTCGTATGCAAAGGTCCGCGCATGCTTTGTAGGTTTTGCAAAGCTTTATATTCTGTATATGGGCAGGTACCTTATATCTCGATATGCATATGTAATGAGCTGAGCCCCACGGTCAAGATAAAAAGTGGCATGTGGGGTACCCAGGTGGTTAGCCACATAAGTACTGTAAGTTCTGCGTTAGACTGCAGTACATACGTAGGCCCACTATTACATACTTACTGGCTTAAGGAGGTGTGGGCCCGCTACCTACGGCATAGCCGCATAGCAGCACACTTAATTTGTGTACGCTAAGGTTCAAGTCAGCGACGCCTCTTATGTAGAGAATGTTGTCTCCTCAATCTCCTCTGCTCCTCCATCCACCAGGTACAGGATACACAACCTCAACCCTGGCCCCGGCTCATTTCGTCCTTAAAACAATCAGCAAATCTAGGAGGGACCACTACCATATCCCATAGTGTGTCTTGTTTCTTTTTTCTTCTATTCAAGCATTGCAAAAATTTCCTTGTTGATACAGATACAGAGGCAGGCGGCGGCGTCTTGTCGCGTCATTCAAGCCAGTGAAGTGCTTTTTGACATGGTCTAGGTATCAGGTCTGCCAAACGACACAAAATTCTCAAATCCGGTATCACTGACCTCTCAGAGTGGTATGCTTTGTGCTTGCCAACGCCACCACTTTTTCACAACGTACGTATATTTCTGATGAAATTTTATTTGGTTGATTTAGCGTTACCTCATGTTTCCCTTGCCTTACATTCCACACTTCACTCGGATTTGGATTTGCTTTTCATGTCCCTGCTCTCCCCTATAGAGCTGGTTGAACCAGGGGAGACCGCATTATCGACCTCACAAATACCTGCTGCCACCTTACTGTTGCTGTCTTGGTACGAGAGTACCTACCACCATACATACATGCCCCAGGAGAGACTTTGTCAGGATAACCGGTTGCATCTTGTTTTTAACTACTAGTCTGCCACGGCTTCTTACTTTCAACAGCTCTTGTGTCGCTTTCTTTTCGCTAGTGAATTCTAAGAGTCTGCGGATCTTGCTAACATGCCGTGTAACCTAGGTGTTGTCTTCGTCGTTGCCCCCCACCAGGAAATACTTGCTTGAGTTCCAAATCCCTTCAATAGAAGATGGCCAGCTATCCTTATGCGCCTCCCCCACCACCACCGAGCTCTTCTACAACTTCGGGAGGACAATACCCATCATATAATCAGCCTCATTCGTACAATGCTGGCTCGCATCGTGGCAGTCAACCATCATACGTAGGAGGCGGGCGAGGCCGTGGCCATCATGATTACGGTTCGAGTTCGCGCTATTATCCCCAACAACCGGATTATGCGCCTGCTCCTCCCAGCGGCCACTTCACCACTTCCCAAGCAAGTGCCCATTGGCAAAGTACGCCCGCGGTAAACCACTATCCTCCTCATCAACAAAATGTCACGCACCATGCCCCCCCTGCATATCCCACGGGCTATAGTTCTCAAGCATACAGTACTCAGGGGTACCAATCTCAGTATCCCAATGCGTCTCAGAGGCCCTCGCATGGCCCTCCATATTCTGCTTACCCAAGTGAACATCCGCCACAGCGCTGGTCCGAGCAAGCCCAGTCGTTTCCAACATACTCTAATAGAGGTGGACGTGGGGGTTTCCAGAGTGACCGAGGTGGCCACAAATCAGATAACTCAATAGGGCCTCCAACCGCAATGCGGCTAGGATTTGAACACAATAATGACCGTATTGTTCACACTTCGGGCCCCTACGGGTCCCCTTATCAACCCAGCCCACAGCCCGGAGCCTATGCTCCTCTTCCTTACAACTACCCCCCTGTTCCCGAGAACCCCTATCCACCACCCGCGCATGTTCCTCACAATGCACATGGTTATGGTACTCGAGGCGGCTCCGGACGTGATGGATTTGGCCATTCAAATCGAAATGGTCGGGGAGGACACGGTGGCCGAGGTGAAAAGTTTCGCCAGCGCGACCAAAAGCCCACCCACGGGTTCAACCCTTCTCAGAAGCCTGACGCGGCGGTCCACAGCAAAAAGAAGAAGCGTAAGACCAATACCCTTGGGCTAACACCCGGAGACGAAAGTAGTGAGGGTGAAGGTGGGTTAGAGGATGAAGAGAAGCGCTTGACCGAGCTCTTGGGTGCGGATGTTCCAGTGTAAGGCTTGTTTGCCCCGCCTCCTTCTATGCCACAGCGTGATATTAATTGCATCTGTCTCTAGAATCCCGGATATGGCAGCCTGGATTGCAGAGCGCAAAGCCAATTATCCAACGAAGGCTAGAATAGAAGCCAAGAAAGCTGCGTTAGCAGCCTCTGCCCCCAAGGCCGATAATTCTTCGAAAGCTGCCGCTGCCAAGCTTGATAAAGATCAGGCGGAAATCGAAAGGCTTGAGAAAAAACTAAGTAAGCTTAAAGGAAGTATGGAGAAGAGAAAGAGGGCGGCCAATGATGAAGGAGATGAAATGCGGGCAGATGAGTCGCCAGCCTTATCCGAGTCGTCCGACGACGATGAGCCCGAAGTGCAAACAAGTTCTAAGCCATCAACTACTTTTCTACCCCCTCCTCCCATTACACGAGCAGACCCATCCAACCACTGCAAGTACTACTCTACTGGCGGGACTTGTGGGAAGAAGGGCAAGTGCCGCTTCAAGCATGACCCGGCTGTTCGTGAAGCCGCTCTCCAGGAAAGGACACGGAACGGTGGTCGCATGACCCTCAAGCAGCGACTGTTGCTTAATGATAAAGATCATGAAGACATGGACGTGGTCAAAGCCATTGTAGAGATGCGATCTATCGGACGCTTGGTAGACCCTCAAAGCCTCCAAGCTCGCACGAAGCATCAGGCAGAAGAGCAAGCAGCTACTAGCCCTGCTCCGTCGACACTACCCACTACAGCCGGTGTGGCTAGTCTGCCGCCAAATCCTTACGCGTCAGCTAAAAAGACAGCGACGCTTAACAAGGCTGATCAGGTTCAAAAGCCACCGCAAGAGATACCACATCCCTACCAGAATACACACCTAGGCGGGCACCCGGTTCCGAACAAGGATTTGGGTGCTTAGGTAGCTTCCATGCCCGGTTTCACACTAGGGTAGGCCGCACTAAGGCCATCAAAGGTTCTTATCAATGTGATGAGGACACAGCGCTCATGTCATGTGACATGGCAGCTCAACTTCAACATATATTTGAATTTGAATTCATCAGCCCTTTTATTTATCTACTTTACGTCTGTACCTGAATGGACGACGACAGCGCGACGCGGCTCATTTCACCCAATCTTAGCCCCTTGAAAATATGGGTTTCTTTTCCGCGGCAAGCATCGTGAGCCCTTTGGTTCAGTGATTCGAGAGTGGTCTTGACGGAAAGCCATCCAGGCATTGATTAAATTAGGAAAAGGCGTCAGACCGCGAAGTCAAGATCTGCCGAAACTCGCGTCACGCAACGCGAGGTCAGAAAGAACCAAGTGTTTTCAAAGAGAAGCCAGGGAGCTCTGCATATACCGGATTTATTTTTCTCGATCATTATTACCCGCCGTTAAGGTCGTTACTTCGGCATAACCAGCCGTTTCACATACTCCTGTTGGTTCATACATTCGGACGCCCCAACTAACAAGCGAACCTGTTTTATCTCCCCAAAATTCCCATCCCGCTTGCAAGGTCAAGCACTTGTCCGGGTACGTCAAAAGCGGTATTGAATTGTCGATTGGTGGTAGAGTTTCGTATTAGGTATTCGTACCGTTCCCCGATAGCCGATGGATGTGGCATGGCTAGGTAAGGTGGTATTATGGACTTTGTTTTTTTTTTGGGAAAAAAGGTGGGCAGGCGTATGGACCGGCGCTAGCATGAACTACAAATCCAGGCGAAGATAGACAGCTGCCAACTTCTAGATAGCGTGGCTTTCTCTATTGCATCTTGGAAACCAGTCAACTAGGAAATGGATGTATGGTAGTCTGAGCGTAATTCAAAATTGTATAATGCGGTTGAACTTTTACTCATGCAGTTTTCCTACTTATGCAACCTTTTGTGTCTAGCAATCTTTCTCAAGCAAACTTGGTCTCGCACATTCATAAGATACTGCAAGTGGACGCAGTCACTTCACGACAAATCTAACGATTATTTCTATGTGCAAGGAACTGGGTTGTATGCCGCTGGCGCATCTCACCGTCGAAAGCAAAGGTGAGTTAACAAGCATGTCATTCCTTCCCAAATGCCACCCATCACTTTTATCTTTCCTTTCCCTGCAAGTTATCTATCTCTCAAAACATGAACAGGTGCTTCAGAAAGCCCCGAAATATCTCTCCATTCTGCCTACATGATATATTTTTCCTAGGCTTCAAGTCTGGAGGGTTCTATGAGCCGCCCACATGCATATCAATGCATTCCGCTAATCGATGGACCTCCTCACGGCCGACCGCTTTTGTTTGTGCCTGTGTTGTCGACTAAGTGAGCAACACGGCGTTGACACAACCATCGTTTTCCACATTGTTCGTGATTTGAGCGTCTGTAGAATATTGTTAGCCATGTGATAACATCATGTTTTACCCAATCCCGCCATTGGGTAGATGGAAGCCCAGCTTAAGTCTAGGTAGAATGCGGTGAAAAATGTGACATACTATCAAGGACGTTAGCAATTGCATGATCATCTATACGTCAACTGTAGGTGGCTTACCATCGACCCCATACTACTTTTCCACCAGCTGTAGTAAGACCCAGTTCCGAAACGTTAACCTAGAGGAGGTGAGCAAGATAGCAGTGATCGAAAGATTCAAGCAACCCACCTCGATGATAGTACCACGGGTCAAAACACCAAGCGAAGTATATAGAGTTTGCTGTGGGTTCTTTTTCACGGAAATAATTGGAAGTTGGACTGTGATGCCGAGGTCTTTGTGTGTTACGTGTGCAAACTTGTACCTTAAACCCATCGGACGGATAAATCTCTCCATTTTGACACTAATCATCATGTTAATAAAATTTACTTAGATCCAGAAATGAGGGTTGTAGGATATGTAGAGCTTGTAAAGCGTCGATCCACGGAATGTCCACCATAGGCATAGGCCGAGACCAAGAGTGAAGGGTGATTAGTGCTACTTACGGTCGACGTGTGAAATCAGGCCCGCTAAGAGAAACGATTAGTATATGGATTAGATTTGAATAGTGGGATCCCAGGGTTGGATCAAGAGCATCTCGAAACAATATAAGGAAACGACCTGAGGTGGTTTTTTTCTCGGAGTATTCGCCTTGTAGAAGAATGGAACTCTTGAGTTTTCCGTCAACTTCAACGGGTACGGCTCAATTTCTTCAACCTGCGCTCAAGTCCGATCCCTAATATTGCCTCACAGGCTATTAAGTTGGTAAGAGGGTTAATTGAATCACATACACAAAAGTGGGTTTCGTGACCATTCTCTTCCACCCTATTGAATCACGAATTAGTAGATGCTACATATATGATACGAGTTCTTAATAGAACTCAGGACGCTTCAGGATTCTCACCTTTGTTCTTCCGCTTGCCAGTAGCGACAACTTTGAACATATCTTCCTATTACTTGATGAGCTTCAGCGGATACGTTAAGATTCTTGTGTAGCTTACTTCGCCTAGTAGAGATTAGTGATAAGTTTGAAACACGGCCAGAAGCAGAGAAGACTTACTAATGCCTAGAGACAGCAAAATACCCGGGGTCAGCAATTCCATGTTACGCTACTTGACATAGAAGTTGGAGGAGACGCCCGAATGGCGTGCTGGTTTGCTCGGCGCATCACCGCGATGCCTTCGCTCGGCGCCTCCTCATAAAACCGGGCTTAGAGGGTATAACATACCAGACACTTTCGGAATTGGAACAGAGTATCTCGCGCTCTATATTTTCAGCTCCGTTAGCCTCTACTCGTATCTATCCAAATCCGACTACGCTATGCCCACGATTCACGGGGTGATAGTAGGTGTCGTACCTTCTCTGAACGACGATTCTTGATAGCGCTGGAAAGTGATTTAGCCTGCTGGGGATTGTTTCTGTCGAGCAGATAACTTGGAAGAGGCTGGCTCGGGTCCTTTTCGCCTGTAGATTGCACATTCTTCTCCTCACTACGCATGAGTTTGTCAGTATATGCCGGCCCCTGATGTTTGCTTGGTGGTGATCGAACAGCTCGTTCGACCGTGGAAGTTTGACGTACAGGGCCTTGATCTGCTTCCGCATTTGAATCTTGTGTTTATGTCGCTCTTGCTGGAACACTACAATATTCCATCAGTAAAGGCAACCTTAACACACGTCGGGGGTTCCTCACTCTTGGCCTTAAAGCCGCGCAGGTTGGTAGCCTTCGCCGAGATGGCATGTGCCTCTCTAGCCTCCCGCTTCCGCACCCTTTCTTCATGATCCTGCAGAAACAAGAAGTCAGCTCCGACTAATATGGTGGTGATTTCGTTAAGGTTGCAGGAGTCGCAGTAGCGGTTGAGGACGCAGCGTTTGACTTTCGGTATCTCCAAGAAGGAACCATATCCATACCAGGCGTCTACCATGTTCCTTGCGGTGCTTTTCCATGTATCTAACAGAACATCAGCTGGTTGTTGGTATGAGGAGGCGATAGACGCACTCGTTCTGAGGCATGACGGGTAGATTTGCCCTCGAAAGGGACTTGAACGCGGGCTACTATTGGGGTATCTCTGAGGGATTGGGATATTGCTGCTATCGTGGCGGTGTTCGGTGGTGTGGTTGCCGTCTGTCGAAAAGTTCGTCGAGGGGTGGACGTCGCTGTCGTCGTCGTTGTTGTTGTTGCGATCAATTCGATAGCTACCAACCGCCCAATCAATCAATTATCGATTTGGGAAGGATTCGATAAGCAACAAAAAAGTCACTTATCGTATCGTCCCGCCACCTGCACTTAGTGGAGACAGTGCCCCACTACCTATCCGAGTATGTACCAATGCATCTAATTAGCTGCGCATAGATACTTACCGGGGTAGTGTAGGCCAGTTCGTTACCTACAGGTAGGTATTTTTCTGAGAAAGCGGACCGTTGTAGGACCGCCTCCAGCACTCGACTTGCGATTGAGGCTGGTATATATTTACGATCTTCGCTACTCCATAATTGTGTACTAATAGCTTGTGCAGCAAAGCAAATAAGAAGCAAAGGAGAGGAAGACTCGACCGGATCAATTGTTCCCATCTATCTCGCACAGACAGAGCAGAACATAGCTCACCACCACCATCAATATGAGCAGGTCATTGCTGCGCTCCATTCTGGAGCTTCGGGCACCTCCCGCACGCCTCCCACCCACATTTCTTCTGCCGTCCCGCGCTCTGTCGACGACATCGGCTATGAGGCAGAACGTCGCACCGGCGAGGTCGCCCGTGTCACCACCCGAGACGAGCATACCACCGAGCCCGGACATGAGCATGAGCATGCCCGTGGGTGAACGCACCCAGAAACAAGCGCCCACTGCCCCTTCACCAGCCGAGGCCGCAGAATCTGTCTCCCGACTATTTCCTCTACTACGCGCTCAACCACAGCACTACATCACAGCTCATATACACGGCCGTCCGTACCTCGTAACCCAGGGCGATCAGATCCGCCTGCCATTCAAGATGCCCGGCGTCTTACCGGGCNGATGTATTGCGGCTAGACCGGGCCTCCGTGCTGGGCTCACGAGACTACACCCTGAAAGGCACGCCTTGGATCGATTCCACGCTATTCGAATGCCGAGCGACCGTTCTCGGCACCGAGAGCGAGCCCATGAGAGTCAAAATCAAGACGAAGCGACGAAATAGGAGATCCCAGCGTGTTATGAGCAAACACAAGTACACTATTCTACGCATTAGTGAGCTCAAGCTTTTGGAGCCTGCCGCATGAGACACGCAATTGGCAGAGCGAAAATAACTGAGACGGGGCGCATCAGGAGGGGGTCTGCGGGTAGGTGACGTTTAACATGGTGGCATCAGGCACCGGACCTACGTTCGACAGCATGAAAGAATTGAAAGGCAGAGGTCTGAAAAAGACGGTTTCCAACCAAGGAATTTTCGACCATTCCGTATCAATGTGATGGCATCCACCTAGGGGAGGCCCTGAATTGCTACACCAGAATTCGTCACTGTTTTCTAGAGTTATTGTATCCGATATCTGTACCAATATAGAGGCTCACATTGGAGGCCGATGTATCTACGCCCGCACCCTCACCAGGGAAATATGCAGAACATGTACCCCTGGGTTGTATACTATCAGTACAAACGTCGGATATTGAGTAACGAATCATACAAGAACAATGACGCATCCAACAGCCAGTCTAATATCCTAGTAGTTGGTAATGAAGTCGTATATGCAACATAAATAGGTAATATGTATTTGAGTCTACAATATGCTAACCCATCATAAATACCACAATTCCCATACTAATGAGAATGAAGTTGGCGGCTGATTTCGATTCTAATTTTGTCGTCTTGCAAATCGTGCATACCTTCCTCTCACCACATAATATAATAAATAATATTAGCTCGAAACCCTCAGTCGATCCCATCTGTATTGTTCATATAGAATACCAGCGTATTTCGTACGAAACTTATATTCGTATAACTGCCTCGGTCACTATAATATGAGCATAAAGTCGAGAATTTTAGTGTTGGTTCTTGTTAGATGTGAAGTATTTACCGTCGATGCTGATTAGACTATGTAAGGGTCAATAGTGTTCTCACGTATGAGCCTAACATACCTAGGAATCCATATACGTCATGAGAAATGGCAACTAGGAGGGATACGAAATCCGGGCTTGTTTTTTCGAGGTCAAGAAGGGGAGGGGGGGTGAGGTGTATGAGTAGCCGCCAGCACAGTAACGAACTTCCACCTACCACTCCTTCACTCACGAAATTCTTCCTGAGGAAAGTAGGTTAGCCAGTCGAAGTTATGACCTGAAGGATCCCAATAAACTCGGGCAGTCTAGTCACTTACGTAAGAATTTAAATAAGAAGTAAACTGGTCATGGGCTTTTGATTCTTCACATATCGGCGTTTGCATTGTTAGCTTGGAGGCACCCGGAGACTGCGTAGAGACTGTAGCCTAGAAACAGCGAATCTGCTCTATTCTAAGCAATAATATTGAGAAATGTATGGGTTAAAATAAATTCTAAGGGCGCTGGTATTAACGCCAAAGTACTCTTAAGAGTTTATTCGTAACTGGTGTTATTTGTATTTGAGGCGAAGTTGGGGTTTGTATATACACATGCTACCTCAGGATCAGAATAAAAGAAACACGCAATGGCATAAGAGCTCACGACTTTAAACTTATAGATCTCAGTCCACGGCATGAGAGGTTGCTCTACTACATACACTCACTTCATTTTTGCAGTCACACTAATTTAGATCACTAAGTAATTAAGACAGCCGAACGAGACGAGGTAAACGAATGATGATTTTCCATTACAAACTAGGGTATAATACGTTGTCTCGCGAGAGACGAAATGAAGAAATCGCTAATCAAGTCTTCGTCATCGTCAAGGCCGCACGCGCCACATCATCTCTTTATACAACAACAACCACAATACGTAACAGCTCTAACCAAAGCCTGCCAGAACGCCTTAGCTATGACAGACAAAGTCTCGACGATAAAGTCAAGACTCGACAGAAGCGAAGGCAGGGAATAAGCCCTGCACCCAAACAAGGAAGTAAACAATGCCAGGTGATGAAGGAATCCCACACCACACTGGCAGCAATACACACGCCCCAATTCAAAAATTTCTAACTGTCCCAATTCGAACTCCAAGTCTTAGCTTTTCCCCGGTCATAAATATTCGTTGTCAAATAAGCTTTTNAGTTTTTTTCTTCTCCCCTTTTACGTCCTCGTCAGTGGAGGGGTATAAAACGGCGCTCCAGTGATCACCTTCCCTCAGCTGACCCCGAGTCTCGTTCAATCGCCTTGACTACGCTATCCCAGTACGCTTGAGGCCACACACTGAGCACCTCGGCCTCGGTAGGCATGCGTTCGCGGCACTTCGTGGCCACGCTCTGGATGATCATGGCGAGGAGCTCCTTAGTCATGGGTAGAGACCCATCAGGCATTTCGATGGGGTATAGGAAGGGGTCAGAGGGAGCCAGCAGCTCCTCGCAGGTCGGTCGAAGGTGTTGTTCGCGGCTCAGACATCGCTTCATGGTTCTCAGCAGACTGGGTGGTACAGGGACGCCGCCAACACCATGCTCGCGAAACTCGATGTCGTACTGCCAGTTGATGATAGCATGACAACGGGCCATCTGGTTTGCAATATGGCCAAATGGCGGCGTTCCATAAACCATTTGGAATAAGATGCAGCCCAGGCTCCAAATATCACTGGGCTTGCCCAGCTTCATCAACCTTGGCCGCGCTGGGATTGCCCCTGCCGCCCGAACCGGCCGCATTGGAGTCGATCAAGCTCTCCGGGCTCATGTAGTTCGGTGTCCCAACCTGCGCCTCGCGGTGCACGTTCACGGTTTCTTCAGTTTGAATCGCATTGGCTATGCCAAAGTCGATAAGCTTCAGGCGGCCTTGCACCAGGACGAAATTAGCTGGCTTGAGGTCGGAGTGGACAATGTCGTAAGCATGAACAGCGGCAAGGCATTCGAGCATTTCCTTCCACCAGTACCGCACGAATACCGGGTCGAACTTGGCGCTCTCTGAAGAGTTTTCCGGGGAGCATCTCTTCTTAAGGAGAGTGTAAAGGTCTAGCTCGCCCATCTCCATAAGCTATTCACCTTAATTAGCATTTTTCCTATAGATCGTCATTATTGGCTCGGTACAACTTACAAGACTCAATACTTTCTTTTCATCATTCATTTCATAGTCAAATAGAGTAATCACTCGTTCGACCTTGGTGAGTCTCTTGAGAAGATCGATTTCGCCCTTGTAGCCTTTGACAGTATTCTCGTCCGCGTTTTCAATGGAAACACGTTTGAGCGCAAACATATGGCCGTTGTCAGCAGCCACTCGGTAAACCTTGCCGCTACCGCCTCGGCCGAGACAGTCTATACGGGTGTAGCATTTCCCATTGATTTTCATGTAATTTCGCCGTCTCGCTGCCTGTGACGTAGTAGCGGCGCCGGCGGTCGATGTAGCAGCGTCTAAAATGGACATTTTAGGTGGCGGGGGAACTGCTCGACGCGGCGTGTTGTGGTTGAGAGAACCTAAAGCTTTCCGCTCTGGGGAGTGAGGGCGTGGTGCATTTCCGTCTATGTTAATCGCACGGACAACAGGTTTCGGCAAGTCTTTTTCTAGTAGTAGCCCTGCTGTCGGCTTCTCCCTCTTGAAGGTCGGCGGAGCTTCATTTTCTTGGTCATGCCTGGAAGGCAGATCTGGCCTTGGGGGTGGTATCCGGTAGTGTGGGATAATAATTTCGTCCCTATCAGGGGATGTCCGATGCGATCGTGGTTCTTGCTTGTTTTCCCCGATGGGCGATGTTTGATACAGACCAGCTCTTGCTGATGGCTTGGAACTAACTGGGCTCCCAGAGGCGATGCGGTCAGGCACGTAATAGGAAGATGCCAGATTATCCACGGGCTCCATATCAATGAAATCAGGACCCTGCGGACCTTCAAGGTCCTGGTTCGATACGAGAAGCCCACCTTCATTCTCCGCGTCTTCTTCACTCTGTCTCCTACGGCCCCGGCGGGCTGGCCCACTCAGAAAGCTCCCAGGGATTTTACCCACTCTCTTAACTCGCAACGCACTCTGTGGCGCTTGAACATCATCATTCCGAGATCGAGAACTATTGGGTCCTGGCCGTTGAACGCTTCCCAGGATTGCTTCTGGCTGGTGGCGAGCAACTGTCTGTGGCTCATCTGGGAGATCATGGTCAACCCCGCCCGAGGCCGAGTCGCTTCGCTTCGAAGACACTGCTGAGGAGCCCGTTGATCGACCCCTACTGCTAGATGATCCCATCGATATCTTAACCACACGACCCTGTTGATTTGGTGTATTTATATCCCTGTCTCTGATCTCGGAAATATTCCCTTTCTCTTCAATACCTCCGTCTATGCTTGGGGGCCGGGTCCTAGTTTGTGATGCTGATAATGATGTCGAAACAGATCTTCTCTTAGTTGGTTGGAATTGCGAGGCTGCAGAGGCCACAGATCCCTGCGACGCAGTGCTCAGTCGCACTACCCGTTTTCTGACAGGACTCGCATCCTTGCTGGCCTGACTTCGAGCTGGAGAAGTTTGTCGCGTAGGCGGTTGCGTGCTGCTAGCGCGAGTCTGTCGCTTTTCCTCGCCAACCGAAGCTGCTGAAGCACCAAGGACACTACGTCGCTTGATAGGCTTCTCCTGTTCGGCTTGGACGGGCGGCGATGAGGGACGGTGGCTCTGAGCTCGGGTTCGGACACGGCCATAGTCTTTCTCATGCTCTCCCCCATCTTTTAGCAATGCTTTCGTAAAAGCGCTGAGCTTTGCAGGCACAGGGATCTCATCATCGGAGCTATCACCCGCAAGCCGCGACTGAGACCGTGAGCGAGACTGGGGCCGGGACTGCGAGCGAGGCGCGTAGGTGGCTGGCGCTGGATTTGATTCAGCGCGACTGAGCTGTGACCTCGAGGTATTCCTCCTTAAACCAGATCGCAGCGATGATTTCCTTGTAAGCGTGGTTGGCTGCCCAACATCGGGGTCAGCTGGCGGGGGCAACGTCGTAGCCATCGATGGGGCTGTGTTGTTTATTTTACGAATTGTATATATGGGATTCGATAGCGATTAGGTACCTAGGTTGTTTGTTTTAGCGTGTCGAATTGGCGATTCCGAGGGCAATTGGATGTGTTAAGGCAATGCTTTACGTGTCGAAGTGGTCCATGGTCCCAAAAGAAAGTTATAGGATTAATACCGAGATTACCAACGATATAGAGCGCACGGCGAAGTGAAGATGCAATGTTTGTCGTGTGTAGAAAATGGAGCCATGCTACATCCCCACAATATGTTGATTGGCGCATTTCCTAGTAAGCCTGTGCTGACCGGGCAACGAGCCTTAGGCGCCTCCACTGTAAACTTCAATCAGCCAACCACTACAACACGTTCAGAAGACAGACCCACCTAACACTAATTTTACCTAGCATACATCAATTATGCATATGTAAGTGGTATAGTCTACCTATCTAATAGGTGCCTAATAAAGATGCCCTCATTCAACACCGATTTTACGAGAACGAAGATGAAAACGAGTTTCGTAGGTAGGTAAGGTGTTACTTGTATGCGCTAACTACCTCGTCTTTATATGTCGTGTCGGATAGTCGCCATTTGGAGGGCCATATAAACTCATGGGCAACACTCGGCTTCCATTAAACTCTTACCTTGCCCGCTTCGGCAGCTCTCAAGAGACAATCACTCTACATATATACACTCAGCAATCAATCACTCCGAATTTCACATATTTAGCTATGACTAAGACAATTTGGAGAAGCAGGGCCGGATACATATTTGCCTTTACCGATTCTAAATGTCTCATCTGACTCTTTGGTCTTTGAGAATGATCAAATGCAAACCCGTCCACGCCAGATGCCATGCACGACCATCGTAGCCCATTTTTGTGCCAGTTCCCCAATATCATATAACGTCTTTTCCATAGTAGGTGATGTGAGACGCTTAGTCGAAGAGACCGAAGCCCATGTCGTCGTCGGACTCCTCCTTCTCTATAATAGATGTTAGGGTATCTATAGTATAGCAGGGCGGATAAAGGGAGCATACCCTCTTCCTTCTCCTCTTCCTTCTCCTCGGCGGCAGCAGCACCACCAGCGGC
>JAPESX010000541.1:0-16941 GCA_029590615.1 Nemania bipapillata | reverse complement strand
CGTCAGACGGCTCTGCGCCCGCCATCTTCCGAAAGACCGACAGCCGCGGCGTGCCAGTCTATGCTCTCTTCACATCCGCACTCTTCGGCCTTCTTGGCTTCCTAAATGTGTCGGACGACTCAAAGTCTGTGTTCACGTACTTTGTTAACGTGACTACGATTCTCGGCCTGCTTTCGTGGATCTCGATCCTCGTAACGCACATCTGGTTCGTGCGGGCGCGCAAGGCGCAGGGTCTCACGAATGAGATGATGCCGTACACAGCGCCTCTCGGCATTTGGGGCTCCTACATCGCACTCTTCATCTGCGTGCTCGTGGCCATAACCAAGAACTTCGATGCCTTTATCCCAAGCCTCAACATCAAGGCCAACTACATTGCCTTTATCACCGGCTATATCGGCATCCCCGTCTACCTCGCCCTCATCTTCGGCCACAAGTTTGTCACCAAGAGCAAGGGCGTTCGCCCCCACGAGTGCGACTTCTACACCGGCAAGGACATCATCGATCGCGAAGAGGAGGAGTTCCTCGCCAACCAGGCCGCCGAGAAGGCCGCCCACCCAGACCGTGGCCGCTCCTTCTACCGGAAGTGGGTTTCCTGGCTGTTCTAAACACCCTGGAAGCAGCGGAGCCTGCCTCTTGGGAGACGAGGAGGAAGAGAGAAAGAAAGAGATATATTGATGCGTATATATACAAGTATATTCCTGCCCGTAGATGTATGCGTCTTCTTTATGACTAAGATACCACCACCCATAGAATTGACTTTTTAATGTTCACTATTAGACTTGGCTGCTTAGTAATTCTTGCTAGTGGTGACACTGTCCTCTAGAAAGACTCGTAGCAAATTATAGGTGCGAAGTGTAAGTTTGTACCCTATGTCTATAGCCTCGTTCCCCGTATAGGCACATATATATATACCTACCCAGCCATGTTTGTAACAAAAAAAGCTGGCTCCGATCTGTGTACCCAGATTAGCTTCGGTGAGACGTCATTTTGGAGCCGTAGAGTCGACCCGGCCGTCTACAAGTATGGAGTATTTTTGTAATCCAAGCCGACGCTTGATAGTAACATATCTAAATCGAGTCTACTTTTATAGTTACTAGGCGCTTAGTAAGATCCAACTATCATATATCCCTACTAAGGGGAAACACATAGGGCGAAATACACTCTGGGTATACAGCTCCTCAATTCAAAATTCGATACCAATATCTTCTAATCAGGGCAAACGCCAGCAATAAATATGTTCTCTTTTATTCGCCTGTAGCCAACATTGTCCAGCACCATGTTGTGACGATGAAGGGCATGCTATAACAAGACAACCAACAACATGAACTCTACCATCGAATATCACATTGTGCACAACCCACCTCGAGAGTGCAGGAAACCAAAAATATACTAGACGATCCGCAAATATGTCTGAATGCCCTAACAAGCCTCTAAGCTACATGACAGCCAGAGGCAGAAAGTATATTCCCCTTAGCCATGTGTGGTCGTTGCTCGTTGTATCTATTATCCACCACACGAACACTCTCCCGTCCCAAGTTGCAGCCTGTCGCACACCAGCAGCATGCATATGACGATACTGCTAAAAATTCAGTTGGCAATGCTCAACACCCAACTGCCCCCGGAAAAAAAAANGATGAAGTGAACCTAAACAAGTCTGGAGAAGCCTTGGTTGAGTCCAAGTATCACGCATCTGCCTTCGCTCTTGGCGTGGGTTGGTCTCTCATCTAACAGTTATTCTCGCTCTTGACTGAGGCGCCGCAACGTTTGCATCTCCGCTATGTCATGCATGGTTTCATTAAAAACACGCGTGACAATGCTAAGAACCCTCATTCTGTTGTGTTCGCCTCGAGTCTCCCACAGCTTAGACATCAATTCCCGGTTTATCTGCTCTAACTGCTCGATAGCACAGCCGGAAGTGCGCTTAGTCAATTCGACTAGGAAAGCGTCAGCTGAGGTGCTCTCCACCTCTACTCTTTGTGTTGGCTGTGATAGTTGAGGTCCTCCACTTGGTGACGGGTCGTTTGGTGCGCCTGCTGTACTAGGTGGGTGAGAGGACTTGACTTCCGAAGGCGATGCTTGATTCGGCGAGTTGTGGCAGAAACTACCTTGTGGTAAATACCCTCGCGCCATACCATGAGCTTGGGACTCCGGCCATGCGTCGTCACTTGATAGAATCTCACTACGCAGGGAATATTGTAGAGTATCCGGCATGGTCTCGTGTCCGGACTGCTCGTGGACGCCGTTTGTCAGTTGTGTGCTGACACCGGAAGATCTATGCGAAGGGTCTGAAGTTCGCGTCGTTGACGCATCGTTGACCAGCGCTGATGGAGACATGCCTGGCGGTAGGGATTGCACAGCCGAGACTTGTGAGATACGGGTTCTTCCCCCCACGGTAGCCACAGCAGAAGTGTCAAGAGATCGTGGTGGTATAAGGGGCCACTGTGGCGGTGGCTGCATAGGTGATTGAAAACTTATAGGATTCTCGGCATCACCCATTTGAACATCTCCGTCCCCAGCCTGGTTGGGAACAGATGTTCCATTGGTAGCACCATTAGATGCAACCGTTGCTGCGGTGCCGTTTGGCAAATCCCCTATGACCTGAAATTGCGCGGTAGTAGTGTGCACGCCTGTGGAATGCGACTCGTTCCGGGAGAGGCCCTCATTATTACTGTTAGCGCCCGAGCGTGCTGTGTCAAGCACCAGCTGCATCGCCTTCTTTTTCCGGGCACGCTCCTCTCTCTCCTCTCTTCGTTTCTTGTGAGTCTCGTATAACCTCTCCCAGTTGATGCCCATGTTTCTTAGCTTCTCGTCGACATCTAAAACGTCAACTTCTACATTGGCCAGAAGTTCAGACGCTTTCAACCAGCGTTGCCTGTCACCAATGCTTTCTGCGTCGGTTTTTAGAGCGCGGACATCCTTGAGGAACTCGTATGGCCGCCAATAATATCCATTGGCAAGCCTTGTTTCTATGATATTGACATCAAGATTGTAGAAGAACTTGCCAGTATCAGTCTCCCGAAGACCAGGGTATCCATCGTTATCTTTTGCAAGCTCGTAGGGGCGTGGAGGCGCATTCGCCAGATCGGCCCGAACATAATTTGGGTCTGCCTCATCCAACAGATATTGGTATTGGGATTCTAGTAAGACTGGGTGGCGGAACTTTTGGTATTTCTTGGAGATCTGGTCCATTATGGGCTGCAAGTGAACTTTCATCAAATTGAGCGCCTGCCGATACCGTACATCCTCATTATGCATCTCTTCCTTGGTCAGCTTTTTCGCTGGGGGCGGCTGGGGCGATAGGCAACTCCTCTAGCTGGCGCTTCTTTCGATTGAGGGGGTCAGGGAACTCATCCGGCACCCTTTTAATATGCTCTATAATTCTCGAAAAATATTCCTCCCGGTTTTCCTATCGTGAATTAGTTTTATCGGAAGATATCCAAGCACTAAAGAGAACTCACCTTCAGTGGGCGGACAATCTCGATAATATTTGATTTAGAGAATCCAAAGAGATCCCGCCGCAGTTCCGAGCTAAGATCTTTCAATTCCGTCTCAGCAGTACCCAGTACCATGACTGGGTCAGTTGGGTGGAGGGACTTTAGCATGCCCAGAAATGCGGTCAATGCAGGCCCAGCCAAAGCGCTATACCATGTATCAACATTGGGAATGAAGATAACACTAGGTTTCTGGCGCTTTACTTCGGTGAAAAGACCTGTCAAGACTTGCTCCGCAGGCTAGAATAGAGTTAATGGTGTAAGACATAGAACTACGTGATCGCGGAGAACATACCCTTGAATCGCCAATAATAGTCGCCAAATCAAAATTCTGAACGTGGACACCCTCGAAATAGTGTAGGATAGCAGCACTAATATAGGACTGTCCCATGCCCTGTATCCCGTAGACCAAGAGTCGAGGCCGAAACGTGCGCGAGTTATCGAATTCTTGGTATAGTTGCTCACGGTCAAACCCAAAATCTTTGTCATTATACGGCTCAAACATAGCCTCGCCAAGAGCTGTCACCTTGGGCTTGCGGGGGAAAGAGTTGTCAAGTCTGTTTGTGATAGCCTTGAACTGATCTCGGAGAAGGGGCTCAATGTATTTTGGTAGTGATGCGGCACCAGATGTCGAGGACCGCTCAGACGACGGAACAATCTTCTTCTTTGCAATAACGAAGTCAGTCATCTGTACAGTCACCTTCTCAGGGTCTACCACCAGTTTTTCCTTGGAAAAGTAAATCTGGGGATACGTGCGCTGGATCGCATTTAGGGCGGCTTCAGTGCACAGAGCTCGTAGATCGGCGCCACCATAGCCCTTGGCATCTTTAGCGAGTGACATCTTAAAATCCTCAGATAAGCCCCAGTCTCTTGTGTGAATGTCTAGGATTGCTTTGCGGGCGTCTACATCTGGAAGTGGGAAATAGAATTCACGGTCAAAACGACCGGGACGGCGAAGAGCCGGATCGATATTATCGGGTCGGTTGGTCGCACCGATCACGATGACTTGGCCACGTCCGTCCATGCCATCCATTAATGCCAGCAGAGTAGACACAATTGAGGCATGGATCTGTTCTTGCTTGCTTGAACGGACGGGGGCCAGGCCATCAATCTCGTCAAAAAAGATGATGCTAGGCTGTGTTTTTCGGGCTTCTTCGAACAGAAGGCGTAGCTGTTTTTCTGCCTCGCCGACCCACTTGCTAAGAGCATCAGCGCCCTTACGCATGTAAAAGGTGATCTTCCTACCACCAAACCCAACAGAATTCGCGAGTGCTCGGGCAAGAAGAGTTTTTCCTGTCCCGGGAGGGCCGTGGAATAGGACGCCCCTAGGAGGCGTGACATGGAATCTAGTAAACATTTCGGGATACAGCAGGGGTAGCTGAACCATCTCTTTGAGCTGTTCTATGTGGCCTTCCATGCCTCCAACCTGGCTGAAATTGACATTCAAATCAACGCCCAAGGGGTCCGCGTCGGCAAGGGCCTTATGGTCTTTCACCTTGCCCACGTTTGGTGCTAGCGTGCCAATTCTATTACCGTAACCATCTCCATTGGCGAGCTGGCCACCACCACCTAAAAGGCCCCGAGGAGTTGCAGGGTGATTGCCAGGTCCCCCAGGGCGACCATTGGCCTCATCATCACTACTATCGGACTCTATATTTAACGCAGCAGCTCTGGCTAAGTCATTGCCCCAGGGGCCTTCGGCAAGAGCCCCCTCTCCCAAGACGCCTCCAAAGGGACCAGCGAGAGTGTGCAGGGCGCGACTAGCGTATGTTGCAGCATTCGCACGGCGTCGGCGGGCTGGGGTAGAGATTGGAGCCTCTGCTTCGTCCTCGTCGATCTCGAAGTTTGCTTGATTCAACGGGAGAATAGAATAGTCGACCTTTTTAGTCCGCCGCCGCCGTGTCTTTTCCTCAAAGAGAATTTGCGGGGAGTGTCGTCTACGCCGCCTTAACGATTGGGAATCCTCCCTGAGATTCTCGAGCTCCTCTGCTAGTTCTTCTTGGTCAAGGATCTCCTCTTCGCCCGACTCATCCACATTCCGAGGCTTCCTCGAGGATCTTCTACTTTTTGCCGGTGACCGTTTCCCCCTACGGCTTGGGCTAGACTCAGCATCATCATTCTCGCCTTCGGCACCCTTGCCTTCCGAGCCGAAGTCGTTATCCTCCTCAGAATCATTACCAGGTTCAAAGTCACTGCTGGGCTCTTGGGCTGCTTTTTTGGGTCCGTTACGTCCCCGCCTAAGACGACGACGGGATGCGCCTTGGTTATTCTCCGAAACGTTCTCATTATCGGGTTCAGCAGTATTATCTGCTGCATGTCTACCACGAGTCCGCCGAGTGATAGGGACATCATCATCCTCATCTCCATCTTCGTTGATTTCAACGGTTTGCATAAGTTCGTCTTCGGCAGTCTCTCCAACAGGTTCACCAGCAGGTTCCACAGCTTCTTCTACATCCATAGTATCCTGAGCTGCAGGTTCGGAACTCGCTTCATCGGGATTCGGGGTATCCTCTTGAGTAGCTTCCGGGAGTGGGGAGGGTTGTTTAATACCTTTACCACCACGCATTGCCCTCCGTCTAGTCACAGCATCTGGACTTCTACTCTTAGGGCCGCTTGCTAATCTAGCATGTCTTCCAGAATTAGAAAGTTCAACAAGCTCGGCGTCGCCGTCACCACCCTCGACCTCTGCAGTACGAGCCCTAGTTCGTCGTGTTCCGATCGCAGGGATGACACTAGAGGCTAGTTGTTTCTTATGCAAACCAGGTGTAAATTTGACCGTGACAATTTTACTCGGCCGTTGAATCTTCTGAGCGGGGGTCTCGGCAATTTCATCTTTGGCATCAGAATCTTGATGGCCCGCTTCATCCTCATCGTCGGTGCTTTCTTTGTAATTAGTTTGTTTCGCAGCAGCCTTTCTTACACGTCGGCCGGTATTTGCGTTAACAAGGGGCTCGTCGTCTTCTTCGTCTTCGTGAAACGATCCTTCCTCTTCACTATTAGACAAGTCATCATCATCCTCATCAATATCAGAGCCTCGGTATTTATTTCCACGGCGGTTTCGTCCACCACTATGACTTGCACGTGGCTTTTTGCGTGGACGTCCTGAACGATCGTCAACCTCAGGCTCGAAGTTTTCATCGTCCGAGTCCGACTTGTTAGGATCGAATTCAAGCAGAGTACCACGAGTCTTTCGCTTAGGGGCCATGTTAGGTGTACGTAGAGAGAACTAGGCTATACAAAATATTGTTAGCAGAGTATCCCGTTCAGTCGCGAGGGGACACATTACTCTATAGGTCCACTCCAACACTACTCAGTTTGTCCAAATACTGAATGGTTGGCAAGGCTCTACCGCCACCAACTAGCTGATCACGGGTTCCTCTACACCAGTCACGGTCAGCCCAGATGACATAGTTATAAGGTATGTTTATAAACGAGTTCGCAGGAATTTAGGACTAGGGAATATGCTAAGGGAGGTTATCAAACGATCAGGGAGGGTTGTCACAAGGACAAAACCCAATTTCAAATCCACTTCATAAAGGGCAAACGCACATACCGTTCGTGCTTTTGGCAGAGTATCCGGGTGTCATCAGAAGCATACACAGTTGTGTAGAGTTACTTGTTGTAAATGAGACGTATGCGCAACCTATCTCATTTCCCCAGCGCCCCGGTTGTGGTGTCTATAAATGGTATATAGCAGGATCCGATTCGGGGGCGTCGCTCTAAAAGCGCAGGTGGGAAGAAGCCAAAGCGAGAAGTCAACGGAAGGCAGCCAATTAATTTCTAAGTGCAAAACGCCACGACGGGTGATAGAGAAGAATGCGAGACGTGATTTCTTCAATGGCAATACTCAGGATCGGAGCGGAAATAGGTCATCGCGCGAATGAGGAGCGAGTATTCGAAGCGTTGAAGGGGATGTATTGGTATCGAATTCGGGTGTAATCAGACAGATACTAATGGGTTTAATTTTCCGTCTGTGGAAAAGGAGAAAGACTATATCGAAGGATCTGAAGTGGACAAGACAAGACGCGATGGAGAGAGAAGAGATAAGGTAGGATGAAGAGTGCTTACAGGGAGAGATAGTAGAGGACAGAGGAGGCATGAGCAGTTAGCAGGACTTGGGAGCTTTTCGGGGGCGCGCGTCGCAGCAACAGCACTTCAGCACCAACCAGGTCAGGCCAAGTGGGGCCGCGCACAGACCAGGGTCAGCCAATGGCGCGATGAATTAGCCAATCAAATTGCTGTGCTGCCGTAAAATCGAGCGCTAGATGAACAATTTCCAGCAACGTCACAACATCTGCAACTTGACGAAATTCCCTGTTGCCATCCCATTTCTTTCAACCTCAAAATCCAACATTTTTTCCATTCTTATAATGCACCCATTCGCGCACTAAATTCGCCATTTTTGTCCATTTTCGAGGTCGCCTGGCCATTCTCCTCAGTTTCCTCTATTTTTTNAACAACGGAAGCTTCCAAACTACCTCACAGATGCCTTGACGTGTAAAGCAGTAACTGATCTTCTTCGATATCAACAACTTCCATGCACTCTCCCCATTTGGGATCGGCCTTGTCGGCGCTACGATGCGGCTCAAACCAAGATCAGCCCTATAGTACTTCGGGATCCCGGGTCTGTGGGTAAGGCAGGTGCGGTGCGGCGCCAAGCTCAGTTTCCCGGCCGGACTTGCCAATACCGATCAGCTGACAAAAAACTTTGTCACCTGTCCACGGGCACTATCAAATTACTACGTACAACCAACAGTAACACGTAGATACTGTCCCCAAAAAAAAANTCAATTCACCACATAGGTACCTACAAGTTGACTATCAGTATTATTCTAACATGCTTCAAGCGTCTGTCTGGTTCTCTATGATTTGCAAACCCTCTACCAATCCTCATGTCCCCCATGATTACCAAGTCGCAGGCCTATACCCCCCTTTTCCTCTTAGTAGCTAATCCCCTAGCCTGCCATGCATGTCTACGACAATATCGGGATGCATATGCCCAACTACCACCCACCTTGAATGATGGAATGATCCAATACATCAGCAACTTAGGAAATGTCCACTTGTTGTAAATGATATAGATGCAGCTTAGAAGCACTCGGCCACAAATAGCGCGGTACCTGTAGGCTAGTATACCTAAGGCATTACGCCATCTTACGCTGCACGCAATCAGTCTCATACAGTATCTATCTAGATAGCTAACTTCCACGCTACATAGATAGACCATGCCGGTTTTTGCCGGGCTTTCCAGATGCCGTCTTTTCCATGATGCCGGATTTTCCGATGAGTAGGGCTGACTTCGCTACCCACTTGAAAACCCCATATTCCCCCAGGTGACTATAGTACACTAGACCATTGCAGTACGCACTGCAGTACGTACATGAATCCGTCATTCGTTGCGCTACGTGCAGGCGATTTGATTGGCCCTCCAGGCGTGGTAAACCCCACTGCGATACATCATCATTATCAACCTTGTCCACCGCTAGATGACTGTTCAGTGTGCGGCGTCACACAACAACGCCCGTCGGTGACCAATCCCGGAATAGCTGTGCCGTTCCTCTACATACAAATCATCTGGCACCTGGAAGCCGGCACGTTGATGCTCGAGGCATCAACATAATGGGCCAATCAATGAGGCTCTAATGGCTTACATGGTTGACATCCCCGGCTTCTAGAAGCCGATCTACGAGCACATTAAAGCTCATATAAATATAGCTTATCAGGCACCTACATTCCCCTCGGTCCCCCTCAGAGCTTNACGCATCTTGCTTCTCAATAAGTACAGTCTTGTCGCACCTGGTGTATAGTTACTACCTATCCTGTCTTAGAGAACAAGCAACCCTTCACCTATTCTTGTTCAACCCAAGTCTTCCACCATCGACCTGTTCACCTAAGCTGAGCTCAGGTTCACAGTAGCACCATTTTATTATTTGTTGGGCGGTGCTACTCAATTACACTATACACCAACGCAGATCCCCCGCAACGGCGAAGAGCATATCTGTATCCGTCAGCGACAAGATCACTCCCACCAATCATGAGTTCTGGTCGAACTACATCCCCCGCCCGGCTCTCTCTTGATGACAAGCCCGAAGTCTACCGACAAGATAGCTTCGGCTCCGACTACTCGGCCAAGGCCAAGGTCAGTCGGCGGTTCTTCCATTATCTCAATTCATGTTCGTCTAACCCTTGCGGCATACAGACCTCTCCACCGTCCCCATCCAGTACCTGGTTTCACCGAACAAAGGCTACTGCCGAAGGCGATCACCACAAGTCAAGCTACGGCACCGTAAATCGTTTCACGCACTGCGGACGCCATACCGATCAGTATCTATTTGGTGGTCATTCTTTGTCCGAGTCAATTAAGGATCTTTTGAGGAAGAAGGATTAATTAGTTGGTGAATTGCCACCACTACAGGAGGGGATAGCGGAAGATTGTTTACATGAGATACCCTTTGCTGTTTTGTATACCTACTGCCCTTAGGTTGTATTAACAGTGCACCGGCGCCGTAGTGAAGCCAAGTTTGAATCCATCTTGGATCGTGAAATGTTAGCATACAATGAAGGTCTGCCCTTTCAAAACCCAGCCTGCTATTCTTGTGTCCTTCCTGTCGAAATGTGACCGAATTCCATCAGGGTAATTGCATGCTTGCTGTGACTCATGACCAGATATAAATATAACATTGGGGTGGGTGTAACACGCAAAATAGGAGCGGCGGGATTCGCCGATTTGGGCACCAAGGCTACACATCGCATCCTCAAGGAATCAATGCTGCAACACATACAAAGTAGAAGAAATTTGAGTCTCGTAACTCAACGTGCATTTAATGAATAGGTGATACATGTAGACATGAGAACCGGCAAGTGGCTCCTAAAAATAGTCCGCCTTGCAAACGCCTAGCAGCAGCGAGATACATTTACCTTCCCGTTAGGGGCTTGATGCTACTATATGGAAGTAGGGAAGTAGGGAAGGTATGAGCAACAGTGTATACATGTAATGGTTACCCCTCGCGGCTGCTTCTAGGGCTTCCTCCATTAACCTGTATAACACCATTATCCAATTCAATTACTCACATTACCCCCTACTTATCCTCCGCCTTGCTAATATGTAGCTTTTCCTTCTTTGTCAATCTGTCCAATTCGCTTGCTACGCAGACTTATGTTCTCTATCAAACCCCCATTTGACCTACTGCGAGATCAAACCGCTCAAGGTCAACACCACTAAAAAACCCATGGTACTTCCTTTATCTTCGAAATGAATGCGCAAGCCAAGTACGAACCCAGCTTGAAGCATTAGGTACCCTCTCTCTTTCTAGCCCGGTGATACCCATAGCCATCGAGATTTCAGAAGCACATCTTCTCTTCAGTACCGAGCAAAATACACACACTCTCTCCCGCTGGGTAGTAACTATGAGCAAGCAGCTACGAAGATGCCAATCAAGGGCTCGTGGCCAAGCTAAAGCGCATCACGGCATGCCTTTCTAGTCAATTTATTATTCAGATCATACGTGCGTAACGCCGAACCGTCACCTTCTAAATACTCGATACAGACCGATCATATATACTAGACTACGACCACATATTCCACCTTTAGGCTCACAGCACGTGGTGTTATCCGCGGTTCCCCATGTTCCTGTTGCAAACCTAAAGGCACCCCATACAACACACGAAATATAGCCAGACACTCCGTGTCTCATGACTACTGCTAAGTGCATATAGGTCATTAGCCCTATGTATTCCTTGCTATATTTACCACCGTGCCAAAGAGCTACCATGAGCAGTCAACTATTCCGGTCAATTCCTATGCGTGCAAAGCCTGACACTCATGTGCANGTCGCCGCCGCCGCCCCCCTCCAGGCACGTCACGCCCGCTAGACCATTTCCACCCATACTGCGTCCTCGACCCCACCTCTTAGATTCTGTTACGAAAATGAGACCAACTACCCTTCTAACTAAGTCGCCCGCGAATTGATAGTACGCTCGCCGAATAGTTCCCGGGGAGGTGGCGCTAGGAACATTGGCTCAACAATAGTCATATAATATTATCTAAGGCTCCCTGACACACAAGATTGATTGAATATAGTGCCCTCATGAGCCCCCGTCCTGACCGCAAGATTCCAAACCATAAGGTACGAGGACCGAACGGAATAGAATAAAATGGAATTGTATTGAGGTCCAAGAGGCATAGATAGGCCTTAGGATTCCCAGACGTCCAGGCTGATTACTGGAGTCTAGGGCCCTGGAGGCCATTGGAGAATTAGTTAGATAACCCGAAGTTCTAAGCACCACTTTAGTAGCCCTTACTACAATTTGCTAATGAAGTAGACGACCTATGCCTGGATCGACAGGAACTAGGGGAGTTTTTAATGGCTTAAAGGAAGCGAGCCGTGTGGTAGTAACGCAGCTATTTGTAAACTTATGGTCATCAACACTACCTAATATACTACTTCTTGCACGGGAAGTGGTACAGGATAGAGAGGATAGAATTTATATCATGTCGAGTTTAGTCCTAAGTTTAAAGATCAATTTTCTAGACTCTAGTGTAAGTGTTAGAAACTAAGGCGCGCGTTGCAACCGCCAAACCGTGCCATTAAAGGTTGTGGAATGGAGGTCTCGTCGGTTTTAATATAAGGTCTCGATAGAATTATTTAATCATTGCTAATCTAGAACAGGTTTGCGGACCTTGTAAGTTAAAAACTTCAATAGATCCTATATATTAACAACCAGCAGTTTCTTTAATAACCCTAAACACGGTAACTAAGTAAAAACCTATTATACGTGGTTTATGTTTAATCGTTGAATAACTTAATATGAACTAATGTTAGTTTTATAAACAACAGCTACTTAAATTCTAATAAAGCACGATAATTATGCTTCGAGTTGTGATTTATTATTTATGCTTTTTTCTAGTGCCAGCAGTGTAAAAAATAAGCACAAGATAATAGTTAATCGTAGCGAAAGCAGTAAAAGAAATACTTAAAAAATATATCTTTTAGAAAACCGCTGACCTGTATAGAGGTGGATATTTACACGAGCGATGTTACTACAGGGAACTTGAATCAGAAAAGTTGTGATAGAGCTTTCAAAGAAACTAATTATAAATACCAGAATGGTCCTCACTTACTCAAGCTACTCTTGCTACATTTTCTAACTAACTCTTCTAATTCTATACAGGTCTCTGTCATATTTAAAACTAGGCACAAATCGACGAACACCAGAGAAGTAATGACAAGAGACGTGTCTGAGGACGCCTTTGCTTGGCACCAGAATACAGTAGATTCTGCATCCAATATTTCAGCCACTAATATCCTCCTTGTTCCTTGTTGGGCGACCTTATAATTGCTATTAAGAACTCATGGAATGGAACTCGACCTAGAACCTTCCGTACGCGCGCCTGCCAGACCCCAGATGTGCCTCTGTCATATAATTAATAACAGCTCTTCCATCTGGAACAGTAGTAGTCACTATCCTCCCATTGATACTCTTCTTTTTAACCACTAGTATCGTTTTCACGGAATACTACTGTAACCATCAACTCGACTTTCATAATGCTACTCTACGGGATTTTATCCTGCATGGTACTGACCAGCGAGATAATATTCCGCGGGCGTTTACCAATGTGTGGGGTTTGCTACTTATATTAAACTCGGGATTTATGCGACCCTTTTTATTTTTATCGGCCTCTTGTTTATCACTACCTATCAATCTAAATACCCGCTACGATTTAGTACTTAGGCTTGATATGCAGCGTATAGCTTTCTTAGACAATTCTTAATAATGGTTCCTTGCGCTATTGATGATCCATTGAACTATTTACAAGAGTTCACCTGCCTTTATAAATTACAATATGGACAACTGCGGAATAATGAAAATAACTCCGGAGCTACTAGGGGACAATATCTTCTGTCCTTAGAAGAGCCAAGCCAGTTTATTTCGCCCTACTTTCTTTATGGCTCCGGCGTATCTTAAATCTGGTGCGTCTGGGCTATTAGGGGTATGCTCGATAGGCGGCGGCATCTGCCTTAGCAACTTTGCTTCAGAAACATGGGCGCAACTCCCTAATTAATGCACCTTCATATCTCACTACGTCCAAGAGAATGGATTATTTGGAACCGATAATGAAGGCGACAACAACGGGCGGCTTATTGGACAGGGATAAATACTTTTTATGTGGGCTCCACGTCGCAACAAACGCTCGAGAGTTGGGTCATGGTCGTTGTTGTTACCTGAGACGTGGCATTGTCAGATGGCCGCGTCCAGACGTGAATAGACCAGTTGTCTGTAGCTGGATATGGAGTTCTATCTTGACCCATTCTTGGCGGAAGTGGGTGGCTTGAGAGGACTATTGCTTAGATACTTGTTATGTGAAGATAGTACTGCTCTAGGCCCTAGGGACAGTTTTCTTGCGTAAACAAACTGGAGCCCTTATTTATCTGAGGCAGCCTAAGCAAGAGCGGTGACCCGAGTTGCGGGGAGGCAAGGTTTCTTTGGGTTCATAAGTTAGTTGTGTGCCACAACAGTACGTAATAAACTGCACACTCATGCATATGTACCTGAGGGTGCAATGACAATAGTCCAGTTTTAGTATTGTGTTGTAATTGTAGATGTATGCGTAGATGGAATGGAACGGCTATACAATAGGCCACTATATACGAAGCAATATTATATATAGTGGGGGATACTTCATCCATGTGTCCAGTGGAGGAGCATCTCGTTGTATAATTCTAAGAAGATTTCAACGGGGTCGAATATCGAACTCTAACTACTGTATCGGTGAGCGAGCACATGAGTGAGTATAGACCCCTATACTGGACATATCATAGAAACGATTCGGCCTGGATCATGCGTGCTCACGGGGTTGGTCCATAGGTCTAAATATATCTCTGGGCTAAATAAAGGGGGGGTTTTCTTTTTTTTTTAAAAAAAAAGACCAAAAAAACGCAGGCTTGTGTTTAAGTCAGGACTCACCAGCTAACCAGCTCAGATACCACTGGGTGAGTTACCAGGAATTGGTTGGTTACTGAAAGTTGCTCCATAATAAGATAGATCATTCTGTCTTTAAAGGTGTATTTCTATAGTAAATACATCGGATTCTAGGGAGCAGTGGGTTAATTATTATACATTGTGGTCCCTTCACGTGGACCAACTGAGCTACGAGACTATCAATCCTAAGCGCTTAGTAGTTTAGAAGCGCGTGGCCAATCGCAATAGCCCTCTTAACGCCAACTATTTCTATACGCACGACTTAACTTACGAAGAGCCGAAGAAAAGGCCGGTATTAAAATGAACATCAAGCCAGAGGTGAGATGTGAAACATGAACTGTGTTTGAGTCGTCATCTGACCGCTGAGTAGGAGTGTACTATACGCAAACCTAACAGGCGAGGTCTCTGGACAAACATGCGACAGAGAGGATCAACGCGAAGAGGTTAGGTGCCTAGCGCAATCTAGGCTTGGGGGAGAAGCTAGTGAGACACAATGGGCAACTGCTGCATCTGTAGTCTTCGGTGTTTACCTAATGTCGGGCGAATCCCCTTTCGCGAGCCGTCCAAGCCGGTGAAAGAGCGAATGCACGTCCACTAATGAGTACTGAGTCGAGGCCACCCCCCGGACACCATTTGACGACGCTGGGACGGTATCACGGCCGCCGCGATTCGAAGACAACCAAGTGATTGCGCATTCCCGGCGTAGCACGGAAAGTTGTGCACGTATACCGGTCCCATAGGCCGCGTTGTCGCGCGCCATAGGGAGGATTGGCGGGCGAGTGAGCGTGCGGACCGGACGTGAAGATTCCGCGAACCTTTTCCACACCAGGTGATGACAAAATGACAGAATGACAGAATGACTCTATGACACCGTTGACCGTATAGGCAGGAGCGAGCATGGCCAACTTCATGATATGACGTGGACCATCAAGTTGCAATGGGCCATTGCCCACGGCCACGAGTGGGGGTGATCCTGTCTTTAATAAAATAAGGTCGAGGCGGCCAGCCAGCCAGAGTGCAGAGCCCAGTGTCCAGTGTCGATGGGCATTCGTTCCAAGACCTGATCCAAGGAAAGCAAAAGACATCGGATGTCTTATGCAGTAGGAGGAGGAAGTCAATGGGCCGCGGAGACGGGGCAGAGACGGGGCAGAGTTGCTGATGGTCCTTGATCTGGGTCTGTAAATCGGCTTGTGACACTGCATTCGGTTGTAGACGTCTCTGGACTCCAAGTGGTCGGTATGTCCCGTCGGCTATGGGGACTCTCGGGAAATACATGATCTGTCGAGAAGCCTGCTCGAATCATCTTGACGGGGGGGACAAGGAACAAGGGCCAACGCGCCTGACCACGCGTTTCAAAACTTCGAGTGGACAACTGCGAAGGGCGGGCTGGGATCTAGGCTGGGATCTAGGCTGTATCCTGTACTGTACAAGCATGCGTGCTGTGTGCTGTGTGCTGTGTGCTAAGTGCTGAGTTTGTTTTATTGGCATGACCCGACGATCTGCTTGACGCTGCTGCCAGGGTAAGGGGTATAGGGTATAAGGGGCATGTATGTGCGGCAGACGAGAGAGAGACTCTACCCAGGTACAGAATACATACAAAAAAAGCCAGGTCTAGGGTTCTCTGGTTGATAGAATTGGATCTGTATAGGTAGATTTTAGTTTCGGCTGCTGTGTGTATGCAGCCCGATGAGACCCCGGAGTGGGCTTGAAACAGAACCCAAAGATCGATCTATGGCAATTTAAGCTCATTTTGCATGTAAGATACCTCGTAACCACGAGGCGAGAAGCTGCTGCTATGCAAGCATCTACGTTAGTTCGCCAATGCCAGCGCCAGGGGGGGACAACCAAGTCTAAATGCCTACAAACCTATCGATGTTGGTGAGATAGGATGGGATGGGATGGGATGAGATGAGCCGAGATAAGATGAAGTAGGGACGCCAAAACGGTATACTTCGTAGAATGGAGTTCCTGTTCTCCATACTTGTACGTCTAGCCAGAGTCAGCTGGGGCCTTTGAAGAGGGTCAATTTGGTGAATGCAACGAAATACAACGGACTGTGACACAGCATTACGAGACCATACTTTGATCAGCTGTTTGTGTGGGCATTGAGTGGGACGCCACGCAGCTTCGGATGCATACGATGTCTGTCCGAACCTCCAAAAAAAACCAAAGCGCCACACACACACACACACTTACACACACATATACCATGCCCAGAGATGAAGGACGGGCAAAGGTAACGTTGGAATTGATATTGGCTGTTACATAACCATGCTCCCTGGGAGGGGGATACAACGGTATCGTGGAACATGTAGGTAGGTAGGCAGGTATTTAAGGCTGTTGGAGAGAGAGAAGGTGAATTCTACAGTTATATGCAGTGCGGCAGACTTCCTACTCGCTCATGAGTTTTATGAGAATTTGTTTTTTTTTAATGNAAATGAAATGTGGCATGCATGTATGTGTGTGGATG
>JAPESX010000540.1:0-16951 GCA_029590615.1 Nemania bipapillata | reverse complement strand
CTCACGCGGCTGCGGCGTGTCGTGCTTGGGCGTCTTGCCCTTGTGCTTGCCCGGGTTCCAGCCCTCGGGCGCTACGTCCTTCTTGCCATCTTCCTCCTCCTCGCCAGCAACATCGTTGTTGATGTATGTGAGGTTGGCGTAGTACTGCGTGAACCCGAGAAGAGTCAGGGTCTGGGGACGGTACGCTGGACCGGGCAGAGAATCCTTTGCCGGAGGATTGGGTAGGCGAAGATTAGGGTCCGAGGGCGGTGGCTTTTTACCCTTCTTCTTCTTTTTCTTCTTCTCGGTCTCAAAATCAGGGTCTTGGCGTCTTTTCAGCTCGCGAACATCGGGCTCCTCGTCGTCATCAGAGAGCGTCTCGTCGAGCTGTACTGCCCTTTCCATATCCACCCAACTAGGAACGTCCTCGATGCCTGTGATATTGTACTCGAACACTCTAAGGCTCGGGAAATAATTCGGCACGACGCTAGGAGATATGAGAGAGAGTTGAAACCGCTCTGCCCATTTGCCGCCGAACTTATCTTTACCTTTTCTACCCTTACCTCGCCTTTTCTTGCTTTCATCAACGTCTTCCTCTAAGGCGACGGGACTAGGTAGCTTAGCCCAATCATCACGAAGCTCTTTCAAGTAGCCTGCGCTTGACTGGATTGAGAGCTTTTCGTCCATAGCCTCGCGGATAGAAGCCTTGGCATTGGCCTGCACGCTAATCTGAGACATGTCGATTTCTTTTGTATCCTGTAATAGGAAATGGTCGATATTCATATGCCCGTATAAGGAGGCCACGATGACGTCGCGATACTGCTGCAGCCATAGTGTATATTTCTGCCAACATGTCTCATCCCACAACTGCTTGCCTGCTGTCCTCGCAGGAGGCACATGGCCCATCAGGATGGCCTTCACGCCGCGATTGCGCAAGTATTCCAATTGAACGAGCAACCATTCGAAGTGCTTATATCCAGGCTCGGAAGGGTGCGCACAGTCGTCGATACCGGCGTTGCGGTCGAAAAAGTACATCGTATTAAGGCTAAATACGGCAAGCTTATTTGGTATTACCTCGACGTAAAACCAACCTCCGAATTCAAAGGAGTGCCTCTGAGCCTCTGGAATGAATTGAGCCCAAATGCTGCTATACGTGCGAAGGATATCGTTTGGCCCGGGCATCAAGATATTGTGAGGATATATATCGTTATTCCCAAAAGTTGGCACCACGGGCACGACTAAGCCAGAGTCGTCCGAGAAGGTCTCGATAAAGGCATCGGTAATTCGACGATTCATAGACAAGATGTCTTGGTTATGGCGGGGTAACTCCTCGTCGCTGTCATGGCGGGCAGAATCGCCAGTCCAAACAACGAAATCAATCTCGTCCCTCAGGTGTTCTTTCACCCAACCCAAAGTCGCATTGACCAGCGACATGGGTGAGTCGCAATCCGACGTCTCGGCTCCATATACACCAGCAAGTCCATTCCCGCGATGACAGGCGATGTTTTCCTGGGTTGATGTGTGGGGTTTGTAGTGGTCATCGGGGTGTAGATCTATATCGATCAGAGTAGTTAAGATCGATGTGCTATTGATCTGGTTGTCGAGATGGTGGTGTAGCGCACATACCTGTGATATGGAGGAATCTGCCGCAAAGGCGACGCTGCGAGGTAGCAAGAGCAAGGGGTCGTTCGCTACCAGGGTGGTTCTGTGGCTGCAGGACAACCTGACTTTCAGTGGTCGGCGCACCGAAAGCTAGCAGGTTGGGGACCATCAACGTCGCCCATTGGAGCGCCTTTAGGGGTGCCATGCTGCACGATCGATAGTGCTCTTAGAGCTTAACTACAGCGTAGCGAGGGCCCTCGGCATATGGAGGGTAATTCACAAAGAAGAGTTGTTTATAGTATTGTGATTCCGACCAGAAGGAAGAAAACTACCTAGTGGTTTTTTAGCAGTCTGGTCACGGTTTCGTCATCAAAAATCACTAGGTACCTATCTAATCCATGAGCGTGCCACCCTGGCAGTTCTGTCAGGGCGAAATTAGAATAGTATGGGGGATCGTCTTGCGTTAAGACGGCGATCTGGACTTGAAGGAGCCTATCAAAAACCCTGATAAAAACGAGGCGAGGGACAACTGTAATCCAGTCTGTGACTGCTTTCTGGCTGCTTCCCACTTTTTTTTGCCGTCGAAACCGACAGAGAGAAAGATGACAGACAGCAAGTCGACCGACGCGGGCACTGGCGACATGATATGTCTCCCATTTTATTCTCTTTGCCTCTTCCTACGACCTAGACTGCGGCAGTGTTCTGAATCGAACGGGTGGCACCCACAAGCCAGCGGGCGCCGTATGCTCTGTAGCGAATCATGGGCCTGCATTTCGCACGTGTAGAGCCCTCCGACGGAGAGAGATCTAGACAAGGACCGCGTCGTGAGCACATGGCGTCTATACCTGATGAGTAGGTAGCACACAAGAACTAATAGCTGATGGTAATAGAAACGGCCAGGTGGGTCAGCAGAGCGAACTTTAGGGGCACTCTAGGAGTTCTCTAGAGTCTAGACAGATCAGACGACCAAGGATATGGAGATAACTGTCCACCTCGATACCTTGATGGTCTGTTGGATGCGGAATACACCTATAGACCCTAGTACTGTAGGGTACACGCAATTGGGACGAGAACATGGCCTGTAGTTTGCTTGTGACACTCGTTGCTTGTGATGCGTTTCTTGCGTCAGATCTCTCCGGTTACTATTCCAGGGACCAACCTTTAAAAAAAAATCCGATGCAGCATGACGTGCTGCAGGATACAGTCGGTCAGAACCCGGTCAGCTGAAAGATCCTTTCATTCGCTCAGGGTTCGGTTAGGTATTCGTAGTGGTGTAGTACAGCCTGTGTAGGCACCTACACCGGGATCCTAGGTAATAAATAGCAACTATATCTCACTAACCGGTACTTCAATAAACTAGGATAAATGCGGTTAGTCTGCGCGGTTCTTGTCGATAAGGCTCACCAACCACCGATGTCTATCAAGTATCGCACGCGCCAATTTTCACATTTGGCTTTTTCTTCTTCTTTACATTCGACAGCACTTCCAATTCACAATCTTTTTTGATTGCTTCGAAAGGCCAACTTCCATATAGTCTCTCGATTTGAATCTAGTGCGAGACTAATGAAGCCGTTCGTTTGAGGGAAGTCAGTTTTTTTGCCAACAAGCTGGTTTCCTATGGTAAATCTCGGCCACATCATCAAAAACTCAGCTGACCCGTTGTATATTTCGTACCCTAAATGAAAAACAACCCGTAAGATTATAAGCCAGCTCGTTCATTGACCAAGGTAGCCCAGTGTTTCCGCTATTCAGGATATGCATATCAGAAGGCTTGGGAAGAACAGCGCATTCTGCAACTTCTCTAATGGAGGGCATTTCGTCATTCCCTTGCTGGTATGTCCTTACTCAGCTCCGGAAGCTCAACCAATGTGACCTCGCCTGAATCGCTTTTTTCTATCTCGTAAGCCCGGTATTCAACATTCTTATACCTTGGTCCCTGTACGACTCTGTTGAGAAACCCGGAATGGGTGACGACAACGATACACTTGTCCGGTTGCTCAGAAAGCCATTGTCTTGCAACTGCTGCTCGCTGCCGGATCGTATCCTCTGACGGCCCATACAAGCCCGTTTTCTGGGGGTAGACAGGATCTAGTTGTGAGAAATCGTAGTTGGGCCAGACTTTCTCTAGCTCTGATCTCTCGGCACCGACATCACAGGGATTGGCCGTATCCTCCTAAACGCGTAATATTAATTTGCTATGACCTTCAAAATCTCAAAGGGGACACCTTACCTGCCATTCTGCACGCGCTACGACTGTCACACCGCGGTCCAGGAGCCATCCAAGCGAGTACTGAACTGTCTGCAGCGTCCTTGACAATGGACTCACTATGATGCGGCAACCACCTGCGGAGTAAGGGAAACAGGCCTCAAGCTGGTTAGCTAGAGTCCTGCATTGGTCTACGCCTTTGTCCGTCAATTTCGGATCAAATATTGACCAATCATTATCGACATCTGATACAGTTAGAGATAATCTGGTAAGCACCAAGGCTTGGGGTGTATCATATTTACTGTGTAAAGCCTGTGCATGCCGTATGAGAATAACGACCGGCGCCATCTTGCTAATAGCTTCGACCAGCTATCAACTGATAATTCGTGCTAGTTAGAGGGAAGTGAGTCTAGGACAGAGCTCAGCAGGGCGTGTGTGCACAAGAGAAGATAAGACCTATGCCAACGTGGGTGTTTGGTGTCGCAAACAGCGAGAATATAATCTGGAAACAATAACACGGGTTGGAAGTACAACACGAGAATTGGGCAGCTTGTCCCACTCAACCCCGCTACTGGCCCCGCTACTAGATCTCCTGTTGTCGAGTTGAAGCGGCGAATAGTAGGTAAGGAGCGGCAATTCGCAGGAATATATAGCCTCTATTGGTCTGGCAAGAAATTTTATCCTACCAAATTTGCTCTGGCTCGAACGTAATAAAGTACTTGTCTTAGAATATTCTATCTGAATAACGAGTTGGAACCACCCCACCACCTAAGACTACCTCCTAGATAAGTGGTAAAAACCTTTGTAGATATTTCTTCCGGAATCGTTCCAATCGTAGCTCCAGCCTCTTAGACATAGACCTCGATCTCATCACGACTTATTATAAATAAAATGATCTACTCTACCACACATGGATACAAGATGTAGAGTTTAACCTAATTCTAAGACATTAGACAGTAGGGTAATGAGCTTAAAGAAACCGGCCGGTGTATACTTCATAATCGAACTCAGCAAATGAGGGGACGATAAAGGGGTAGGCAAATCTGCGGGCTATAATCAAAATTCAAGTACACTTTGATGGGATTCCAAGAAGGAACAATAGCAGTCTAGTCAATTCTTTAAATCTTCTAATATAAGGTCGTTTCGAGGGGTGCGTAACACTAGTTAGAAGATGCGAGGCCAAAAACCCTCACTACAGGCATAACTACACTAGGAGGAGTAGAACAGAGCCCTATCATACTTTCTCCTTTGTCGAGCCAGATAATCTGCCCTATTAGTATAGGTATTAATGGTGATAGGTTTTCTATCAGAGGACATTGTGGCAACTGTGTGCCTAGGTAATGACCAAGTCCTCTAAGGTCCAGAGCGTGTATATGAACGGGTTGTCTGCTGGGGTATACGAGATTAGGAAGGCCTGATCTCACCAAAGTACCTTATCATCTTCTTTCTCTACGGGTATTACAGAGCCTTATATACCATGATGAGGCCGACACGATCATCTGCTACGGGCACCGGCAAGGAAAAGGTAGGGAAAGTGTCAATATGTGTTAATTACTTCCAGAGCGAGATTCCAAAGTCTCTCTCTGCCGCTGCAAACCCCATGGTAGGAAAGGCATCCCGCGATGCTAATGGTTCCATTAGATTCTTAGCTGCCTTCCTCACTGCTCTTCTCACTAGGGCTGTTGTGAAAGTCAGTAAGTGTCCAAAGAGGGGGGATAGAGTTATCCCCGTGGCGAGCATGTTGAACCCTAAATCCCCTCCGTCTAAAGGGAAAGCTGCCAAGTCTAGTATTCTAACCGCGCCCTATCCCCGTCATAAAAGCCAGAAATGAAGGCTCAATTGTGAATTTAAGGCATCTGGTAATAAGATGACTTTGGATATGCCTAAAGAGCATGACAGAAAAAATACGGATATTCCACAACAGACTTGACAGTATACCATAGTTTCTTCCTAGAAAAAGGGTTATACTAGTGTTGGTTAATCTGACTGGTAATTCTTCCAAACTTACCGATCAATAGCGATAATGACGTGATGACCAGCTGGTTTCAGCTCCTTTGTGATAATGGAGGATCTACATACACTATTCGATTGCATGGCGCGGCGTTTCAGGGGGAGAAGAGAAGGGAACTGTGTTCTACATACGCACGACTCTAGTCAAAATAATGAAAAAAAAAAAGAAATTAGCGTTGTGCAGGTATTACCGACAAAATAACTGGATTAGTAGGCCAAGGGGGGTCGGGAATATAATATCTAAAAGTGTTTCAAAAGCCAAGATTATTGTAATATTTAAAAATATGCAACTCTACCTAGTTACAGCTCCCAGCCTTGGTGGTTGGTTCCCCGCGTGGCTGGTGCCATACGTTGTGGCTACTGTGGTGGCTTAGGTAGTTGGTTTACTGATTAGCCTGTGCAAAACCAGTTCTGAAATAGGCTTAGTCCCATAGATTAGATAAGTTTTAGTCAAAAGGTGGGATTCTTTCGTTTAATTAGAGTTGCGAATTTCCGCTTGTCACTTTCTAGTGTACCAAGGACATCCTTTTAGAGGCATATTCAGGATACGTGGTAGAAAATGAGGCTCTGCACTAGCATCTTGATGTCAAATTGGTAGGGACAAGTATAACCGAAGTCTCCACAAGGTAACGGGTTGCTCCTAATTCGAGTGCGCGGCTACCATCCAGCAGCCTCTTCTGAGTTACATAGTCGGCAAATCCCGCCGTCCCGTTTTCGTGTTTTCACAGATATTACCTAATCAAAGAGCGATCTCGCAGCTGAAGTCCAGCAAGCAATAAGTCGTATTCTGTATTCCATGAGGAAAAGGGGGATCGAAGTATTTTACATAAATATAAAGTAAAATACGAAAACGAATAAGAGGGAGTCAAGCAAACATTTCGTCATCGTAGGTTACTTACCACACTGCAAGTTAGACAGCCTCATTACAACCCGATGGTATCTCCGAAACCCTGGTCGCCTTGTCGATGATCCTTGTCTATCACCATCATGTCGGTATGTACCATGTGTATGTACCTATACCTACGCATATCTTCTTGTTTAGTAATGCCCTCGCCTCATAATAGCAAAGCATGTGCAGGTGTATACCGGTGAGAAAACCATGTATGCATTAGGCAATTGAAGAGTGATGATAATGATGATGATAGTTAGGTATCTCGGGGACTGACTGATCGGTGGCAGATGCATTGGCATTATACGTAGGTAGTGCGTATCAGGGAGCCTCCGATGAGCACACATAAGTTAGGGCGCGTGTTTATTTTTAGACGTTTACCCAATGTATGTACTGGAGGTAAGGTTGACTTTCGGAGTTACTTGTCTTGGAACAAAGATACTTACAAGTGCTCACTTCCTAATGTGGCAATTGCCGGGGTTAAGTTACGTACCGTATCTACAATACGCTAAGATACGATACCTGATACCTAGATGGGCGCCTAGATACATANCCTAAGATAGGTGATCGGNCCATTTTGTGCCATCCTTTTTCTGGGGGACGGTGGAGGGATACTATTACTCAGCTGAGTAAATCTGGGTTATGTATGTGCATACTTAACCCATTAGTTGTTAATTAATTCCCTATGAAAGGATACAGGTAAGGTAGGTAATAAATTCGTAAGATGTAGGTATAGGTAGTACACTCAGTGCGTTACCAGGTATGTAAGGCATTAAGGGGCCGTCGTATCTCGACATGATGTGCGTATATAGCTTAAATGCAACCACGGACATAGCCGCAATGCACGAAAATTTTGATCAAGTCTATAACCAACTGACTAGGTATGTAGATACTAGGCCTGGACTAAAGGTGTTGCGATCAACTAATTGCAATAAAAACAGGGTCTGAGATTAATGTTGATGAGCTACATGGGTAGGGAGCTTTGTGATTGGTGTACCGTAGGCTGAAAGGTATCGCTCGCACAGGAGCAAATCGGCACTGCATGTAGGTCATACATAGACAAGCACGGCATTCAGACTGTTCGGAGGGTTCTGGTGGATTACCGGGGTACCGAAGGAATCGGTAACGTCAAGCTAAGAACCGGCGGCGGATTTCTATGTTAGGACTCCGAATTCTGGGACGGGAGTAGCCGAATGGTGGACGAATGATGGAGTATGGTAGGGGGATGTTTCATACTGGCGATTAGATTCATACCAGACTTATGTATTACTCCCTGGACAACACAATTGATTGGTGTTCCCTCAAAAGGTGGATGCTTCGGTCCAATTGATCAAAGGAAAACTGTCAGGCGTAAATAGAAAAGAAGAGTGAGGGCGTGTTCAGCGTCTCTCCAACATACCTGCACCTGCGAATATGCTGTCAAACTTGGTGCTATAAAACTGTACTTGATTAGGAACAGGGTTTTTATGCAAGTGAGATTCCATAGGTAGGTATGTGGCTTAGAGGCGCATACCATCATCAACTCTAGATCATTATCAAATCAAATCATTATCCTAAGCGGGATGTTCCTGCATTGAGAATAAAACAAAGTGGGTTGAAACACGATGTCTGTTTCCGCCTATGTGTAATTTATTTAGTTCTAGGTCGTAAGTCTCACGTATCTTTCCTATAGGCATATCTCTAGTAGTGGGTTCGAGAACATGAGCTACGTCTCATCTGCCTGTTCTCCCGCTGCTGACTACGAGTGGCTTCTACCGCTAGGACATGCCTTGCGTAGAGTCTTACCTTGTACTATACTACTCTCCCCAAATGTCCGTAGATGGCGACATGCAGGGCTCTCCTTCATGGGTTATAGTGATATGCACATGTATCTGCACGAATGTTTATCAATCCTAGAGCAAGTTACCTACGTATTTATATGTACATACTATTGGACTCAAAGCACACTAGCCCTTGACAAATGGTAGTGCTTTATAATACCTATATGGAAAAGATATCATTTATTGCTGGGTTGTTTGCCATGTACAGCTACTAATGGGCGCAGAGGCGCGGCAGGCAAACCGAGTACGAAAGCGGTATCGGGATATGGCGTAGCTGGCCTGAGCACCTCACTTGTAAATTAATTTAGTGGATGGTGGGGTCATCTACACATATCCCTACATGGTAGAATAAAGACCCACCTCCTATATGTAGGCATGGTAACGACAGTACTACATACCTGCCCTCCCACCTTACCCAACAGATAAGGTAGATAGATCCCTGATCTGACTTCCCCGGCAAATACTATGTATACTTACAAGTATGTCCTGCGGAAAGAGAGGATACTAAGACTACATGGACCCTGCTAGTAGTATCTGACAGATCCAAGGTCCAGCACCTTACTACACCTGTGGAAGCTCACCTAGGTCCTAGGTAATCTAAGGTAGTAGTGTCATGTAGTGAGAATCCCGCGGATAACGTAAGTGCGTACTCGGATCTGATAGAGAAGGTGATCAGAAGCAAGAGAGAACCTTAGAGGTGACCTAAGACCTACGTAGCCACTACCACCGCCATCATCTTACTTTAGGTAGGCAGATTAGATTTGTAGTTGTACCCGATCTCATCTCCCACATTGTATTCTGTAGGTAGCTACGCAATCAGATCGGAGCGAAAAAGGAGGAGGGGTATGTAGGTAGGTACTGTAAATAGACAGGGGACCTTGCCTTTAGAGGGGCAGATGCGCTTGAGAGTACTTATGTCTATGTAGTAGTTGGGAATGTAGTATTTCCACGTTCCATTGCCTACCTAAATACACTATTAGGCATAGCATAGAGGGGCACGCGCGCCACCATAATTGTGCGGGCAGGCGCCGGCTTGTGAAACATTGCCCGATTAGTACCAGTTCAGACTCTGGAGACCCTTATCGACTTACCTAATTCTAGTCCAACCCTGTTAGGCCGGGAATCAGACAAAAGCCACTAGTACAGGACAGGGTTCCGTCGACAGGTCTTCAACACCCCTCCATGCACAACATCCACATTTGTTTTACTACCTATTACTATACTACTCATTCATGTAATCATGTTTTACCAATATGCCATCGCTCAATAAGGCTTTCATAGGCGTCGGGTCTCGCCCCCTGTGGATGTGACGTGAGTGACGAATTGCAAGTAGACATACAAGATGTGATTGATCTATTATGTACGCCCATGGAAAAGGCACGTACCATCTTGATAAAAAGATGGAGGGGGTGGGTTATAGAATTGAGGTACGTAACTTGAGATTTAGGGTCTAACACTGTCCCACCAAACAAACAAACCATCATCGTCATCTACGGTATTGTCTTTTTGCTCGGGGGTTTTTTTCCCCTTTGTTTGAAATTATTAGACTTTCGTCTACCATCCCGGAAATACACGAGGGAATTTCCGAGGCATCTGCATCTATCTAGATCAGTGACGGGCTCAGGACACTAGGAAGAGGGGAGAGGGGAAAAGCAAGGGACCAAGCATTTAAAAAAAAANTATCGATGCTGAACTCGACTAGCAAGTTCAAACGGCTCCTGACAACGCCAACCACATACGTATCTAACCTAGCGAGGAACCTTCGATTAGTCTGATCTCCACCAAGCTCCTGCATGCCGCCCAACCGTCGTTTTTCTACTATCAGACTTTATTAGGCATATCTAGCGCATATCTGGTGCAGACCTGCTGGTATAGGTACTTCAATCCCACGTTTTGGCACCCCCCTGCTGCCCTGTTGCCCAGGAACGTTGATTTGCAATTTGGCGGTCAAACTCCTTCAAAAGGACCCTTCTTCCTCGCCATTGCTCCGGACCACGAGCCTACTTTCCCTTCCTATTTTCTTCTTATTTCTATCTCCTCTCTATATTCCTCCCATATTCCTCCCTATTCCTATACCTATCTCTATCCCCATTCCTCCTCCAAGTTATCGTCGACGGCAGGTCTTCGCCAGATAGGCTTTCAGCAACCATGGCCGCACGTCCTCAGAACATTGGCATCAAGGCCATCGAACTTTACTTCCCGAGCCAGGTACGTACATGCAGCCGTCATCTGCGAGCCAAGACAACCTTGTGGGATCCCAAGATGATTCGGACACAGGAGGAGAGACAATGACGACAGAGAAAACAAGAGCCTGGCTGACGAGACTTGACTACGTAGTATGTTGAGCAATCCGAGCTCGAGAAGCACGACGGTGTCAGCACCGGCAAGTACACAATTGGTCTCGGCCAGACGAAGATGACCTTCTGCGATGACCGTGAAGGTAAGCGGCACTCTCCTTCTGGGAGCATGCGAGATTGGACAGTCGCTAACAGTGCGGAATCGCTGGTATAGACATCTACTCGTTTGCCCTGACCGCTACAGCGAACCTCCTCAAGCACTATGCCATCGACCCCAGCACTGTCGGTCGTGTCGAAGTCGGTACCGAGACCATCCTGGACAAATCTAAGTCGGTCAAGACCGTCCTGATGCAGCTGTTTGGTGACAACACCAACTTGGAGGGTGTAGACACCATCAACGCCTGCTACGGTGGCACCAACGCCGTCTTCAATACCCTGAACTGGATCGAATCCTCTGCTTGGGACGGACGGGACGCCATTGTTGTTGCCGGTGACATTGCCCTGTACGCCAAGGGCAATGCCCGCCCGACTGGAGGTGCCGGCTGCGTCGCCATGCTGATCGGCCCCGATGCCCCCATCGCCTTTGAGCCTGGTCTACGAGGCACCTACATGTCTCACGTGTACGATTTCTACAAGCCCGACCTGACAAGCGAATACCCTTACGTCGATGGCCACTACTCGGTCAACTGCTACACCGAGGCTCTTGATGCTGCCTACCGTGATTACTGCAAACGCGAGGCGAAGCTACAGAACGGCCATGCCAATGGCGAGTTGGCTGATGGCAAGACCCCCTTGGACCGTTTCGATTACATGGCCTTCCACTCCCCCACTTGCAAGGTTGTGCAGAAGTCATACGGCCGACTCCTGTACCACGACTACCTCGCCAACCCCGACAGCCCGGCCTTTGCTGAGGTTCCTGGCGACATCCGGGACATGGACTACCAGAAGTCGCTCTCCGACAAGGTTGTGGAGAAGACCTTCATGGCCTTGACCAAGAAGCGCTATGCCGAGCGTCTTTCGCCCGCGATCCAGGTAGCCACGAACTGTGGTAACATGTACTGCGGAAGCGTCTGGAGTGGCCTGGCCAGTTTAATTGCCCACGTCGACAGTGCAACCCTGGATGGCAAGCGAATTGCTCTCTTCAGTTACGGTTCCGGTCTCGCGGCGAGCTTCATGTCGCTACGTATAAAGGGAAGCACAGAGAAGATTTCTCAAGTGCTAGATATTCCTAAGAGGCTAGCCGCCCGTCGGGCTGTCCCCCCCTCCACATACGAGGCTGTAAGTTACTCTCTTTATTCCCCACCATGTCTATCAAACTAATTAGACGTCCAGTTCTGCGAGCTCCGTCACAATGCCCACCTCCAGAAGAACTTCGAACCCAAGGGCGATATCTCCACGCTCGTCCCTGGTACATACTACCTAGAGAAGGTTGACGACATGTTCAAGCGATACTACGCTGTCAAGGCATAGATTTACGATTAATGAGCCACGATCTTGTTGAGATCTTGATTGAACAATAGACCAGCATCACATCCCTGGTGGGACGATAGCTAGAATAGTGCGGGACTTTTTAGGTCTTTATAGGTCTTTAGATGGTGCACAATTTATCGGCGCAGAGCAATGGTTATAAAGGAGGATGCATATATAACACGGGCACATGGCACACACCGTCGGTCCGGCATGAAGAAGGCTCGGTAATAAGGGGCTAGGAGAAGGGTTGATCTCCGACCTGTATATACCATCAACAGCTCGAGTCACGATTGGTGACGCAGAAGGCGTGATAAACAATAGATCTTGAGATAAACAGGACAGCGAAGGCCCCAACATCTTGTTACTAGGAATCAGAAGGGCTTAGTGAGCAATGAAGGAGCCAGCGTCCGTAAGGACAAGCATACTTATTGCACGACGCCACCGAACTACAAATCCCCAAGTTCTAATATCATCCAGGTGAGCCTCTTCAGCAGATGTGCACTATATGTGAATAGTTCTTGCTACGTTGACATAAGACCTCAACTTTTTCTAGGTATGAGTCATAATATCGACAGCATAGCCTCTCTCGCATACCCAAGAAGAAGTACCGCCTTACGTCTGCCTAATAGCCTTGCATAGAACGACCTGAGGTCTAGACATGGCGAGGATATATCGAGATAGGCACCCACCTGCACTAGTAGTGTACCTGCTGAATACTCTATTCGTTTGCGTGCTGTGCTTGTTGCGTCTTCGCTCAACACTGTGATCGGATTTCCACTTTGGAAATCTTTATTGGGTCGGTACCGCCGCAACGCGTAGCTTCTACGGCAGAATTAATATGCCGAGCTTATCACATGTTTCTAAATCAGAGGAAGGCGAAACGGCTATCCTATAGAGCTACTGTGTGATACGGCCTCGTCGAGGTATACTGCGGTATGAGAGTATACTACGGTATGAGAGTATACTGCGGTATGAGGGTGTGCTGCGGTATGAGGGTGTGCTGCAGTATGAGGGCGTGATACGACCTAAGAAGTGTTGCTTATCCTACCTTGAGTTGGAGCTATCAGTGTAAGCCACTAAATGGACAAACCCCAGAGCCTTACTTTGGTCTTGCGTGCTGACACCTATCTTATCTAATCACCCAACCCCCTGAAACACGACTAACTTGAATAACTTGACCCCTTTTGATAGCAAGTCAAACGACCTGGTGGCACATTTAGACCGACATCTAACATCACGACAGCTTGACCTAGGCTATCAGACTTTCTAGGCTCTACCCTCTGTGCATATTGGCCTGGTCATGTGGCGAGGGTCAGTTTATATAAAGGACAATACCTCTCATTCAGTATTGAGAGGGTAGGGTAGAGCAACAAGATTGGGATAAATCCCTATTAAACCCCTAGAATTAGTAGTTTCTCTGGGGAGACGATTGTTGTGGCCATCGCCCGGTTCTTGCCATGCGTGCTGCCTCCCAAACATTACTAGATTCGAGTCCCTGTAGGTCACAGTGAGTGAAGACTGGCAATGGATGGATGCACTGCCATCTGCATGCATGTATCCCCGATGTGGCGAAGCGGGTGACTTGAGGGTGATATTTCCCCTCCCACCACTCTTTATATCTTCGGACATCGCGGCTTCGGCTCCATGTTTGAAGGCAACACTTGTCGATTCCCAAACTTCACCTATTCATTTGTGTCAGGCAACAAAGGCGCAGGGAGTACGCTGTGAAGGCCCCGAGGGGTATCTGTATTAAGGGTACTGAATATATAAGGAGTAGGGCCCCCCCAACCTAGTTGAGAGGACTCAGGAATCAATAATATTAAACCCTATACCTATACTGCTACCTAACTGCTATCCTCTTGGGACCTATCCTCACTCTGGAACTATTATCCTGAGAGTTTGAGTTGGGACTCATACTCACGACGGAACGCAAGCTTAAGCACAATGCGCTTCATTGATGCTACAAAAGTCATAAATAACTTCACAATTGAATTTACCACCGGTTTACGTACCAGAGACGAGGATTATGAAGAAGATGGTCCCGATGAGCATGTAAAGCCCAAGTACGCTATACTTTCCCATACATGGGGCTGGAAGGACGAGAAGACTAGCAAATGGGCTCACAAAGCCGACGAGATCACCTATCATGACCATCAGAATTTCAGTAACCCATTTGATAAGTCTCTTCATCCCGACAAACAAAAGGCTTACCAGAAGATCTATCATACCTGCAGTCGCGCCCTGAGCTTAGGCTGTAACTATGTATGGATTGACAGCTGCTGCATCGATAAATCCAATAGCGCAGAGTTAACTGAGAGCATTAACTCGATGTTTCGATGGTACTCAGAGGCCGACGTGTGTTTGGTTTACTTGGCCGACTCTTGGACCTGGGCCGAAGCACCAGAGTATCGAGAGGATAACGTGTACGATCCTTGTCGCCTTTTGTACACTGAAGACGAGGTACCCTGCCGCTGGTTTTCTCGTTGCTGGACACTGCAAGAGCTCTTGGCCAGCAGAACATTAAAATTCTACGACAGAGAGTGGAACCTAATCGGCACATTACAAGGCCAAGACATGGGCACAACCAATTCGAATGCTTCAAACAGATTCGAAAGCCAGATTAGTGACATCACCAAGGTCGATGCTGATGCTTTTATGGGCAGAGTTCCGGTATGGAAATACTCTGTCGAGGCAAAGATGAGTTGGGCTGCTAGTCGTAAGGCCGAACGACCAGAGGACATGGCATATAGCCTTCTAGGGCTTTTTGGTATTCATATGCCGCTTATTTACGGTGAAGGAGCACGCGCAGCATTCCAACGTCTACAGCTCGAGATTCTCAAGTCAACATCCGACTTGAGCATTTTTGCCTGGCATACGGAGAACTCTAGCTGCAAGGAGAAGTTCTATAGTGTCCTGGCAGACTCGCCGTCACAGTTTAGATTCTATCGCAGAATCTGCCGTGTAATACCTGAAATTCATCATACTATGACAAACAAGGGTATTCAGATGACATCCACCGTCTATCGAGTTCAGACACCAAAAGGAGAAAGATACTTCCTATGCCTTGAAGACCAGAAGGCACCGAGCGACACTATAGGTATATTCCTTCGAAAAACCGCCTACAACGTGTTCCAGAGGGCGGAAGAGTCATTGGCACAGATACCATGTCTTGGGCAGTACTCTTCTACCCATAGATCCACATTTTACATTGCATCTTCTCTAGAGCACAATCCCACTACTAGCAGCTTCGGGCCTAATTCAATCCATGTGCCACTAGAGTATCGGGTTGTTGATGTGATACCGGAAGCATGCTGGGATTGCGAGAATCGAGTACTCTTTGACCGTATTCCTTGTCATGATGGTGTTAGGGCTCTCAAACTTTCAGTACTCGTCATTGAGGAATGGGTTGCGGTGACATTACTATTCCGTTCTTCAACTTTTATGCTTCTTGATAACAGAACACATGCCGTCACCTCGGACAAACTCTTCACGAGGGCACACAGGCGAGAATTCATGAATTGGGACGAGCTTATCCGTAAAATCCCCGAGATCAACGACTTTGGAGGTGCGATCGATATAAAGGATGATCATGGTTTGAGTATCAATACTCGGCAGCTCACGGATGTTGTCTTCCATTTTGTCTTCAGATTCGTGAAGAAGTTAGGAAGATCAACAACAGCTCTAACGCTTGAAACCTCAGCCCGTGTAGACTGGTTTGAGAGTTTCATGAAAAACAAAATTTCCAAACCTACATTCCCTAAGACCCAGTCGCCTATTCCCATAACGGAAGTTATCTGTGTCACCGGTAACAGAAGGATAACTATGATAGATCGGAGCCGCCCCGTGACGCTGGATGAGGATGATACAATAGATATTTACTCCTGTTAACAAATCAGCAACTGCTGCCTCTAGATAATGCACCATATACGAAGCCTCGGGAGCCTTGGAAGAGTCACCAAGAGAAGCTGCCTCTGCTCTCTGTGGATTAACATGATCAAGACCCTAGATATATCAGGGTCTTCATGACTAATGAGGGGAAAAGAGATCTATGGGTACTTAGATGCCTAGGAGGCTTATGATTGAAATGGATTTATGATCTAAATTTTATATTAGCCCTTGTACAGCTAAAGGGGGTCTGTTCGGCACGGCTTTGCTTATACGGAAAAATGGAAGGAGAGTGATGATTGCATAAGGAAAGAAATGTTAGAGAAATGGAATAACCCCATAAAGATAAAGATACAGATATAATATAACGAAATCTATTCTATGGCTTCCTACAACTGGTAAAGTGATACGAAGTTTAGTGTATATTCCCATGACGAAAATACACTCTCTTGAGTATCTATTTATTTATTTGTAACAATGTGTATATAGTTATAACACGCTCTAGCGTCTTAGCTTGTACTACACTATTTTACCATTCCTTACCCGTCTGTGGCTGGTACGAAGGACAGTGTATAAGATTACCCCTCACGGTGGCTTCTAGGTCTCCCTCTATAACCTCTACAACATCCTTGGCCAATTCAATCACTTTACACGTCGTCTAACCCACTCTAGTCTATCAAGACAGCTAGTCAGCAAAAGCCCAATGTAATTCTATCCCTCTACCTCTACGCCGTCTTCTCCTTCTCACTGCCCGTCACCCACCGCCAGGTCGCACGGCGATGGAGCATATAAT
>JAPESX010000054.1:0-33104 GCA_029590615.1 Nemania bipapillata | reverse complement strand
ATGAGGTTCTTGATGATGCACTGCTAGATCTTTCGTGAGTCGGAATGCCTTTGATGAGATCCTCGAGAGTTGTTGATGTAGGTCGAGTGATGAGATCTACGAGATGAATTGCAGTATATGTGTAGAAGCGGTGAAGCGGGTGACCTAGGTAGGTTAGTAAGACCTATATCAACATCATATTAGGCTACACAATTACCTGTGATGTGCGCTGGGCTCGAAGGTTTTCCATTGAAGTCGTGGCCACCCACATCAATTTGTTGAATTGTTGGACTTGATGGGGACTTCAAATACTTCACATAACTGGAGGCGGCACATGGATGCGCTGTTACGAAATACACATCATTTGTGAGCGGAAAATTCAGATCCACGTCTTCGTCTGTGGCATCATGAGAGATAGAGAATGTCATGGAGGCTGCGTAATCTCGGATTTTAGGGTCCATGCTTGACTCGTCAAATGACTCTAACCCATCTATGGAAGGAGTAATCTTCATACTGCCGAGTGAGATATCCAGATCTAAAGACCTGAGTTCGATTCGAATGTTTGATGGCGGCCGATTCGGATATGTAGCTTCATGGGGAATGATGAAATCCGCGGGGAGTACATCTGATGGATCAGCATCACCTAACACACTTGACTCTCGTTCTATGGAGGTTTTCCCCCAGATGCGTGCTTTTCTTCCTATCTTGGTCACATCATCTAAGACAGTTAGCTAGCTTTCACGCTCAAGAGAGACCAAGGAAGAGACATACCACGAATGCTTTCGGCGGTGATATTCACCCAACCGTCATCAAGCTTTTGTGGAATCACATCAGTTGAGATCCAGCCCATGCATTCAGCAGACCCTTTGCCTGCTGCTAGGACACGCCCAACGATGCAGGCTGTGCTCCAGAAACTTTTGCCATTATACACAAACCCCCCGCATAGATTAGCCGTTGGCCCTAGCCTTTCAATAGCCTCGTTATCGTTTTCAAGCAAGGTTGACATGAGAAAATGAGGTAATGTTTCGCCTGGTAGTATGAGCCCTGATATGTAAGATTTGGATAACCAGCCAGAGGCATGCAAAGCTGCATCTACTTTGCGCCTTCTGCCTGGCGGTTTTCCTTTAGTAACAGATGTTCGATCACCATCGAAATAAGATGAACGCCGTGTGTCCCCCATTGATATGGGAGTATTGATTGGTGTCCCCTCACTGAGGGCTGTTGCGTTTTCAGACACCTTCACAGCGGATATGTCTAAACCTGGCCAGCGTAGTTTCCGAGCAAAATGTAACAAGCCAGCGATTTGCCTCTCGGGATATCTCCCTTTAATTGTATAGATATGTTCGGCAGCAGCATTGTGACGATGCTGAGTATGATCGGTGTAATGAGCCCCATACATATGATCATGTTTAAGGTTCATTTTGCTTGTCAATGTTGTCAACCAACCTTTCGGCGTAGATGACCCAGATGAAGTCGCATATGCCTTGGAAACAGTAATGTTCTCCAGCCATGACCTGGCAAGAATAAGTGACCATCGCACTGACATGTTAGCTTCTTTCTCGAATTTGTGGACATCAGACTGTTTGAGTACGTGAGTGGCAAAATCCTCGCCCTCAGTGATAGCGTCGAGTCTAGTCAAAAGCTCGCAAGCTAAGAGGATTTGAAGCAATAGCCAGTATCGCTCCTCACTTCGGTCTTGCGCATCGCTCCCGTCGGTTATTGAAGAACCATCAGATAATTCATCATCGAGGGGGAAGCCCCATAAGATTTGGCCAAGCCGTATTCGCCACTCTACATGGGAAAAGTCGACCCAGGCGTTGGATGCTGCAAGAACCCTGACTAGGGCGTGTATCTGCACTGCTAAGCCATAGGGGTCTTTGGGGTCAACGACCCTTGTTGGTGGATGTAAAAGCTTCCGGAACAGGTCGTTATATAGTTCCAGAGGCTTATTTCTTGATAAGGGTTGACCTTTATGGTATCTCTCCTCCACCTTGAGGAGCTGTTCCATGATGCTAGCATCATCCAAATGGCGCAAGGCGTCTTTGGATGTGAGAAGCCGCTGCCGTTGCTCAATGATAACGGGTGCCTTCGATCCGAGGCTATTAAAGCCATACTGCTCCTCCTGTAGAGCGTCAGCGACAGAGAGTTCTAGGGCAGCCTGGTAACCTATGGTGCCTTTCTCCAGACCTTGCATGCTCAACATGCCCGGGCGCTCCCGACATCGTGAATTGAAGTGGGGCCGTGCCTTGAAAGTGGGTGAGGGTACAGACAAGGGATCACGCTGGATGAGACGGGGAACAGCGGTTACACAGCCCCAGGCATCATCTTCGATTTGCGCGTGGTCAGTGAGGTCCCGGATAGTCAACTCTTCATTCAGGGGGAAAGCGACTGAAGGATGCGGCGCTCCGGAGCCATGGCCTTGCGACCGGGCGAAGAACTGCGGAGCCCCGGAGAAGAGCTTGTCAATCTCGGTTTCGTTCAGGGTGGCCATGATGCGATTCAGTTTGAGAATGGGATGCCGTGGCCTGCCATCGGCCTTGTCAATTGTGCCCGGAGGAGGCGGAGACGGCAACGGCTTATGCTTGCTAGAATTGATGGTCGACCGGGGCGATTGCGGTGTCTCGGGCGACGGAGATAGGGATGCGACCTGCTAGGTCAGGTGGTTTTAGTTAACGCAACGACGGGATCTCTCCTCCCACAGCTTGGCCGATGATGACAGAAACAGAGGGTAAACAATGGAGATTGCGGCTGGCTCTGGTAGACATGAAATTGCTCATGCAGGAACAACGCACGGGCGAGTCAAAAGCAGTTACAGACGGTAATGACTAACAGCTGGGGGTCATGGGATCACACGAGAGTTGACCGTACTTGGACGAGAGCATAAGGGTGCTGGCAGCTGTCCAATGTGCTGGATCTGCATAAGCCCAGTCGGCCGCCAGCTGAGGTGGTTTTGAGAGGCGATGCACCCTATGCACCACCCTATGCGCCCCCCAATTCAGGACGAGGTACCTGGGCTGCCTAACACATTGGATTTGGATTTGAAAAGGTTGGGGTTCGGTTCGGGGTACCAGACTGAGGAATGTGATGTATGATGTGGATATGGNATGTGAATGAATGTGGGGGGGAGGTAACACTAGATCTACCTCTATAGTCTGTCGTTCGCGGAGGCTTTGTTTGTTTGCTCGCTATTGTAAAAACATCATGTTTCACTCACAGTGCTGCTGGCTGTCCTCTCGTGGCCACTTTTGATGCTCGCGCTGGCGCTGACACTGGCACTGGTGCTGGTGCTGGTGCTGGTGCCATCTCGACGACCTCCTAGCTTCGCTTTCGAGGTGATGATTAAGCTTCGAAGAAAGGCTCTCTTTGTCGATCCTCGCCAAGGGTTCTCCCGAACTTCGTTAGACTCGGTCCCTCCAGTGCCAACACCGCTGCCACCGTCTTGGTCGTCTTCTCCCGTCTCTCGAACTTCGCCGACGAAGCTACGAGCCACGCGTCTAAGTGGCTTTAAGGATGGCATTCTGTAAATCGAGTCGTGTCTTGTGCTGGTCTTTTGCCGATGGCATCAAGCAGGACGCCGCATGGGGCCGCGTCTACTGCCGATACGATAAAGAGTCAAAACATCGAAGCCAGGTTCTACGAAGGTCCTGGTAGAGAAAAGGAGATTAGCTCTCGATGCTGATGGGCATAGTAGTAGCCACGGTGACCGTGACGCTGCCGGCGATGATGTGGGCGCTCAAGCGAGCCCCAAGCACACCCACACATACATGAGAACGACGAATGAAAGAACCTGAGACGAAATAACTAATTAATCATATCACCGTATGCCAACACGAGCAAGATGAGGATCCATCCAAATCGCGCCACAGGGATGCAGGCAAGGGGACAGCGCGCAATCAGAAAAGTGTCAATATAGAAAGAAGTACGCCTACTACCGTATGTTATGTGTATCTCAATATTTTTCCCGAATGAGCCGTGTGCGTTGTCGAATTCCCCTGCCAGTGTCTCAGGATCAAACTGGCATAAAGGAACAAGACGAAAGAGTGTGGAGTCACGAAAANGTAAAACTGCTCAGGTACTACGCGTCTCCGACGGGATGACGAAAAAGAAACAGGTTCGTTGTTTCCAACGTCTAGTCTGCTGTAATCAAATTGGCACTCCTATCTAAATCCGCATCTTGATTCGTCTTCGGTTCGGTAGCCTGAATCTGTCCTTGTTGGTTCAATCACCGCCAAGTCCTCAGTGTAGGAATAAGTCGATAGATAGATAGGTAGGTACCGGTATTCTGTAAATAGGGAGGCATGATGCCCTGATTCTTTGTGCTTTTTCCTAACGCCAAGCACCTATGTAATGTAAGAACATGTGCAAGTAAGTAAGGTGTCCGGACCTACTGCAGGAATATGGGTTGCTTTACACTGACTGGGTAGGTTCGATCTTGAAATTGTCCAGTCACCTAAATCCTGATCATAGGACATGATCAAGTACCTCTATAGCTACGCTGTAGCTAGCTAGGTACTGACTGCACTAAGTGCCTACATGACCTGGACAATGTGTACGGGCACATTGCAGATCAACCCCTAAATTGCTTCCGACCGACGGGTGCAGAAAAAGCACTACTATACCACGCCACGAGAGATAGCAACTAGGCAGACTGAGAGCTAACCCGTATGCTGTACATACGCCATTAGAACACGCTACAAGCTAACTAATTACACTAACGCAGCCTTCCGTGCCGGAGGGAGGGCGAGGGCCAAAAGGTATAGAGCTTAATGGAGCCGGTGTCATGGCATAAACTGCTATTTCCGGTCCTGGAATAAATACTCATATATGAAGGTCTGTAGAGATTATAATACTCCGAAAGGGGCGCTCGTGTCAACTCTTCATCTAGGTATCTCAATAGGTATCAGATAGATAGGCCCGTCTATGATGCCAGAGGCTAATTGTGCTGCGGGGCCCCTGTAATCTGTCGTAGGTATATGTAGGTACCTAATCTGCTGAAACATACCCACTGTACGGGATGATGCAATCGTCCTACCTCGACCCTACAGTATCTACTTACATAGTTCGGGTGGGTATCCATCTCTACCCATCCAATGTTCAGATCATACTTATACTATATTTTACGGGGATGGCTGGCCTTACCAGCTTCTCGAAGAGGTCGAGAAAGCCATCAGTGTATCATGTGCCGCACGGCTGCCTCGCGATCTTCCCCTCATTGTGGCAACTGAACACATCAGCCGCAGCCCTGGATATACAGAATACTGGTTGGGTCACCCAATGATCAATCCCTCAGACAACCACTCGGCTACACGTACTTAGTAAGACGCCTTTTAAGGTGCCCTCCGGACCAGCGTGGTGAAGATAACAAACATACCAGTCGAACTCGTATGTTTCTTTCTTTGATTTTTGATTGGTATGAACGAGCGGTTTATTCAGCTGGACTTTATCCTTTTCATAAGTCAACTGGCCATTTAAATTCCAAGACCATGAAGTTAGAGGTCGGTGGAGAAGAAGCGATGTTTCAAGTCGGCTGACAATAGGTAGCCCCATTCCCCCTCCACGCCTGCATGATTGCCATTCACCTACTGTAGCTGGGCTTCCTAGGTAAGATCCTACCATAAGTGGTACCCTCTTTCTCAGTGCTCGTACACGGATGAAGTTACAAGTAATGGGTGCAGTCATTGAGTGAGCGTCGCTCACCGCCCTGTGCGATATACATTCATTCGGTGGCCACTGAAATAAGAGATATCTTGCGGCTGATGACCCAATATTCCAAGCACTGCTACGTTGTAGGAACCCTGGCGTTATAGAGAGTCGCACTATAGTATCACCATCACCTCGACTACATTGACGATCGTCGCCCAGGATGCTGGCCTAGCACTTACCAGTACATATACATGTATCCTGGCTGCTCGTGGCAAACCCGCATTCGGCAACAGATGCTACGCTATGTACTCATCTACTCGGCCGAAGCCTGGCTATAAGCCAACCGAAGCACCGAGCAGAACGCCAGGAACTTTTTCTATGATGGCTTCGTCTTGCCCCGCAGTCTCCTCCATTCCTCCAGTCCTCGATAAGTATCCGGGCCAACATGTAGGAGCGTGGTAACGAAACTGTCAACCCCACCGGAGCATAGATATGCTCATGCACTACTGATGATCGCCCTATCCAACAGCTCCTACGTGGCGCTTATGAGTTTCAAGCGGCCTCCCTGAACACCACCAGCACTTGAGTGTTCTCATACCGCCTAACCAGTGAGCATGGACGGCCCATATCTCATACAATTATTATTTACCTACTTAGTATAACGTTTGATGGAGATAGGGCTAAAAGCCGTCTCGGAAAGCGAGGTGGGTTGTCAACGATGAGCTACAAGCGAGTCGCGGAGGCGACAGAGTTCGTCGTTACAAACGTGTTGTGTTCAGCCTTTGCTCGGCCTGCATAGGGCTGGCTGATCCCCCACAGAAGGGACCTTTGAGTCACATCGTGTTCTCATAAATGCATCAAAAGCCAATAGTAGTCTAAGGTAGATTGACTACACACCACATGACCTCCCTGTCTGAATACATGACTTCGACCCTTGTGAAGGTGCTGGCTTCTAACCGGAACTAGAATATGTGCGTAGACTGAAGTATCCATCCAAGGAGGGTTACTCTCGCAATCTTTTTCCCAGCTGAGGCGGTTAACCCCTGAATCACGTATGTCTATGACCACACTCGTGACCCTAAGCTTGCTTTTGTTCCCGACCCGTCTTATTTTCATGTCTCGTCCAGGCTAGGGTTGCTCTATCTGCACGCCCTCGCCAGGATCGTTCGCGGGGTTAGATGTAGCTGACAGCGAGGCCACCGGAGCCTTTTTGAACTATCTATTATTATCACAGCATAGCGGATCTATGTGTAGGACGTCACCGGTGGGTATAGGTACAGTACTATCCTGCTAAGGCTTCATATCGGGGTCGAGGGTAAGATTTACCGACAAGCGAGAACGCTGTTGAGTCGTACCCATCTCAGGTCTACGCCGTGCCCGCTGTTCAATGTTCTCAGCGCTATCCGCCCAACCCTGCAAATGCACTGCGACGGAGACATAGTATGATGCGATATAGCCACCATTACTAGTGCCCAACGACATGCAAAAGCCACTGGCACTGACATGACAACCCAATGGTGACGTGCCACCCGAGATGAATTCCCGGGTGTTGTATGGAATTACTGCTTCATAATATTGATATGCTTTAATCTCTAGTCATTGGGGGGGTATCATTTTCACCAGAACGCCTTCTTGTGCTAATAAGCAACACCACTTCAAAACACCCATCAAAATGCATAAAGGGCCGGGGATAACTTGACGCCAAACAAACGTTCGTTGGCGGATTCGTTGGACCGCGCGGCCCAGATAAGCCCCAGATACAATTATCCAGCAGGCAGGGCTCAGGCCGGCGGGGTATCATGAATAACCACGAGCAAGTATTTCGGTTCGGGCACAATGACAAACTCCTGCTTCTTAGTGCGTAACCTCAGCAGTTTCAGTTCATCCTGTAGAGCGTGGATATGCGGTTAGCCTTTTTCGTCCAACATCGCTACCTAAATATGCCAAATGCAAATGCATGCAAGTTCCACAGGGCTGAAGGCCATACCTCGCTATCTATCTCGTCCACCAGGCTCCCGGCCGAGCTGAGGAAGCTCCACACCATGCTTGCCAGCTCTTGCGCAGCTAGGGACTCGTTGCTCGTGTTGGTATGGACGTCGGTCGAGAAGGACCCGCCGGTGGGCGTGGGCAATGAGGAGGATACGCCATTATTATTGCCATTTGAAGATGGCTTCGCAGGTCGGACGGTGGCGATTTGGCCATTTGTCTTTAGGACGGCTCCATTAGAACGGTCGAGCATAAGCCAGGCCTTCACGCCGGGCTTCTTGGATAGTCGATGCAAGGCTTCTTCCATCGATTCGATGTTGACTGAGCTCTGACCCTTGCTGTTAGTTATGGTGAATGATGTTGGTATTTCTCGGTGTAAACGTACCAAGCCTTTCTCAGCCATATTTGCACAGCGTAATTTACTGAAACTTATTTCCAAAGCCTTATAATTTTAAATGTTCAAGATGATGCCGTGATATTGGTTAGTTTAGTATACTGGGAGAACATCCAAGAGCTCCTAATGGTTTGGTGGGGTTTCACTGCAACACTGGAGAGCTTCAGCCACAAATATCATCAATTCGCAGCCACGGACACAAGGGACTCGTACATGACTGCTATTGGTCCCCAGCTGGGACCGCTAAAGACCTAACGCCACAGCAGGACACCAATAGGCAGCTCTCTAAAATTTTGCCCTGACCTACCGCCAAAAAGTCTAGAATGAGCTTGAGCATTGTCTTGTAAAGATATCAACGGCAAGGTGCCGGCATTAGACTGTCTCGCGAAGCTGGCTTCGTCGCAATTATTGTCGCCCCAATGACCGAGCCAAGATGGGTTCCAGCAATAGGAAAAAGAAGGAAAAGAAGAAGGACTTTCAGAAGCCCAAGTTAAAGGTTGGCAAAAGTAAACCTAAGGCATCTAACTTCACCGATACGAGTTTCAAGTCGAAATGTAGGATAGACATAATTCGTTTAGTCTGCCCCAGATTGAACGCTCTCGGCTAAGATTATCTGTAATGTAGCTATCGTCCTGCAACAGCAGCTCTCTGAGGCCGCGCCCGATGTAATAGAGCGATTTAAGCACCAGCTTTCTCTGACGAGCTCCCGGACCGACACACAACGTCGAGATGCGCTATCCTACCTAACAGGGCAGCTTTCGACAACACCGCCCATGAACCCCGTGGGCACGTCCACTCTTCTACAGAAGGTTTTGCCGTTGATGCCGGATTCCTCCAAATCCGTTCGGAACCAACTTTTAAAACTTCTCCAGCAGCTCCCGGCCGACGAGGTCCGCCCGCACCTCCAGAAGGCTATGCTGTATATCCGCGGCGCTATGACGCATTTGTCGCAAGACATTAAGGACGATGGATTGAATTACATGGAGTGGATTCTCGATATCGCGGGCGAAGATTTGGTCGCAAGTCCGGGCTGTTGGGTTAAGCCTCTGAAAGACCTGATGTCAGTACTGGGCTGGACAGTCTCAACGGCGCCGTCTCAAGCAACAAAGGGCGGCTGGACGTCGGCGCCGCGCACCACCTTTGGTTCCAAGAAGTTCGGGCACTCGTTCCCACGTCAGATGATGGTGCTGGCCAAATTCTTGGAGCTCGGATTCAAGCCCGAGACCTCCAACCCCTGGACTTCCGATGACTTGGTTAGCGGTATCAGCACGGTACCTCGGACGCCTGATCCGTTCGGATATCTGGGGCTTTTTAAACCCCCTAGAGATGAGGACAGTGAAATTTACCGCAACCGTGAGGACAGGCAGGATATATTTGCCAAGAGATTTCTAGATGCTGTTGAAGCCGGCGTCGATATGGCCAAGAAAGAAGGGGGTGCTGCCGGGCGAGCGGCTGCTATGCTTGACCAAGCATTAAAGGATGGCATGGGCGATTACGAGCGCGCGTTGCGCGTTGATGATGATAATGATGAGGGCATATGGACAGGGTATATCATGTAAATGTGAATCTGAGTATGTACTCATCATTATAGATTCTTCATATTTCTTCAATATATCCCATAACTTATTGAGAGGAGCAAGCTCGCGACGTTGCCTTCAGTCCTTTTCTTCCTCGCTATCCATATTAAAGTGTTACGTTATGATAGTTTCGAAACTTACAGAGACACTTTTAATTCCCAGGAACGAAATAAATATCTTGCAACTTGAGCCAGGCTCAATCTTAAAATCCTCTACAAATCATCTCATACTTGACTAGTTTATACATATTTCAATTTCATCGAGTCCGTGTAAAGGCAATCTAGCCTTATTGACTTTCCTTCACGCCGATCACTACGTACCCTTCACCATCGGCGTTACCTTAGCCAGTACCCCTTTCACACAACAAAGCAGGTATACCCTCAGGGACATTGCCCCTGCCAGTTACATTATCAACCCAAGTATACTCTCAAGGAAGCTACACCTATGATGGGCGGGTACCTACTGACCTCCTCTAGCTACCTCCTACAAGTATAAATCCTTTTCAGATATTCTAGGTACCTAAGCCTCTAAGGTTGCCTTCCTCTCTGTCTCCTTCTTCACTGTCTCTTCTGCCTTTTATCAGAGGTCTTAGAAATCTCACCCAAATATCAACTCCTCCAATCACCTTGATACCCCTGTGGCAGCCAGCACAGATAACTTTAGGACCACATTTCTACTGTGAGTATTGTATCTTCTCTTTCCATGTTCTATTTGCTCAAAGAGGGCCCTCCTATCTGTATCTTTCCTCCCCGGCAATTTGGGATTTGGTTGGGTTCGTGCCTTCCTACCTACCTAGGTAGGTAGCCTTGACCCTTCCGTGGTTAAATAGCATCAGTAGGCAACGCGGCATCTATAGGTAGCTTGGGTACCATACCTATCACCTACCTGCTTCCAACCTGCCAGCTACCCACAGATCACACACTAGGTAGGTCTAGGGCCCATACTTCATCTCTAGCCTCAACTATCAGTTTTCATTACCCTATTCCTCTCTTACACTCTATTTCCTACTACCCACCTTCTTCAAGCTAACCTGCAATTCATCATCCAAGGTCTCTTGGAGGATATTTGATTCCAGCTGACGCCTCATAGCTGAAGGCGAGTTTTCCCTCAACATATAGCATATCACTGGTCTTCATCTAATGCCCTCAACCCACTTTGTATCCATTCTAGCTGACGGTTCTTCCCAATATCACCATTACCAACCATACACCTATCTATCTACCCCTATCACTAGAATATTTCACCAATCATCTATCAGTCACACTATCACAACCTTGCGGGTTCAAGTATGAGTCAATGTCATTCGAGTTGCCAGCCGTTGTGTCTCCTCTACTCTCCGCTACTAATCCACATACCGTTTTCTTTGCTAATATTATTCTTACTCCTAGTCAACTTCAACACAGCCCTTTCTAATTTGACGGTCAAGGTTGAGTAAGTTAAACCTCTATTGCATTACCGTATCAAGCTTGGCGAGGAAGCTTGGTTTCCTATGAACGTCGGGAAAGAGCATTGTATTTGTTCGTCGTGTACTCTACATTCCTACTCAGCCTTATTCTTGTGTTGACAATAAGGCAACTCTATCGTCATCACTGATTACCTAGCCAGCCAACTTAATTTAACATAGGCTGTGTATTCATATTTCTTTGCTAACACGTACTCAGTTTGACTCATACAGTACAAATCTGCAACTCTCAATTACGAATACCCTCAAGATGTCTGGCTGGGATGACCTCGGCGGCATGAAGGCTGCGCTCCCTGAACAAGGTAACAGTGGCGAAACAGCAGGCGCGGCAGTTGAGCACACCAAAGCGCCAAATGGGGACTGGGGTCAAAAAACGCAGAACAACTATGATGAGGATGATAGAGATGTCGAGTGGGAGGGAAACGCGAGGGTTTACGAGTGGGATGGAGAGGAGGGAGACATTGGTCCCGAGCATCCGAAGCTCGAATTCGAGCTTTTTGGAAATCCCGAGACCCGAGATCCTCAGGGCATCGACTTTAGCAAGTAAGTTTCTATTTGACTTAAACTCATATATGCTACCTCCTCTAACTTGTATCTACCTAGGATCGCGAATATTAGGGTCAACCAAGAGGGTCTTGAGCGAATTCAGCCTATTAATTCGTTCAAGGACGCTGGCCTGCACCCAGCAATGCTTCGAAATGTCGAGTTGTGCGGATACAAGATCCCAACTCCAATCCAGCAGTATTGCATCCCAGCGATCAAAATGGGGCATGACTTGCTAGCAATTGCCCAGACTGGTAAGTGATATGTGTTGTTACCGAAAGCTACGAACGGCCGTGATAAAGACTAATATAACAACTAGGTTCGGGCAAAACTGCCGCATATTTGGTTCCGATCTTGAACCACCTTATGGGTAAGGCAAAGAAGCTGGCTGCGCCTCGCCCGAGTCCTCAAGATGCAGACTGCGGTACTCGCATCTGCGCTGAGCCCTTAGTCGTTATTATCGTGCCTTCTCGTGAGTTAGCAATCCAGATTTTCAACGAGGCCCGCAAGATTTGTTACCGCACGATGCTGCGCCCCTGCGTTGTCTACGGTGGAAGCCCTTTGGGTTCCCAGATTGATAATATTCGACGGGGGTGCGATGTTCTTATCGGATCGCCTGGTCGTCTAATCGATCTAATGGAAAGAGACAATGTTCTGTCTCTCCGCAGAGTCAAGTACATGGTGATTGACGAGGCGGATGAGATGCTGCATGCTGACTGGGAGGAGGAATTCAACAAAATCCTCAGCGGTGGAGGTAAGTGATACTCATATCTGCCTGGAGTTCAACTAACGTTAGCAATAGATCAGGAAGAGGGCAATGTCAAGTATATGCTCTTCTCCGCAACGTTCCCTACGGCCGTTAGAAAGCTCGCTAGAACACACCTGGCTGAAAGTTACGTGTTCATAAAAGTCGGGCGTGTCGGAAGCACCCACGAGAACATCAAGCAAGATGTTATATTTGTGGACCCATTTATGAAGAAACAGGCCCTGCTTGATCTTCTTTATTCTTTGAAACCAGCGCGAACCATAATCTTCGTCAATAGCAAGAGGACAGCAGACGAACTTGATGATTTCCTCTTCAACAAGGAGCTACCGTGCACCTCCATGCATGCCGATCGCACTCAACGAGAGCGCGAAGATGCAATGAGAGCATTTCGAAAGGGGACTACTCCATTGTTGATCACTACCGGCGTGACTGCTCGTGGAATTGATGTTCGGAATGTTATGCATGTCATCAACTACGACCTTCCGAGCATGGACCACGGAGGCATTCAGGAATATGTTCATCGGATCGGTACGTATGTCATATTTTGCCTCGATGCTCCCCTACTGACGTAATACAGGTCGTACAGGACGAATCGGCCATCATGGCCTAGCTACTTCGTTCTATACAGAGCGAGATGAGCCCATTGCCAAGCTCTTGACAATGACTCTGATGGAGACGAAGCAGGAAGTCCCAGACTTTCTCGAGCAGTATAAGCCCGAAGAGAAAGATATCTCAAAGTTCAAGTTTGAGTATGATACCGACGAGGAAGACCCTGGTGAGAATGGCAATGCTTGGGGTACCAGTGCCGGCAACGGCAATGGCAACAGCGATGCCAATGGAGATGCCTGGGGCTCTGGTGGTGGCGCTGGCGCTGGTAACGGCAACAGTGGTCGTAATGATGCGGGTGGCTGGAATGGAAGTGGTGATTGGTAAATTCGGGGGCCTTGGAGGTTCTGGAGTCCGTATGCGAGAAGCTGGTCTTGTACAAGATTGGAAGGGATCGCATTTCATATGACAGTTCAGGGAGAAGTTGTTCGACAGTCAAGGGCCAGCACAAGGATAGTACCTCTTGCGATATCTAGTCGCATTTTCGGAGGTCTTCCGGTAGTTGTGAAACTACCNTACACCTACTATGAGTTTTATGCATGGCTAGCCATCTAGCTAGAGGGTCAACAAAATTTCGTTGAGTAAGGTTCAGCTGGAGGAATCCATCAGAAAGAGTAGGATGATAATAAAAAATACGTTGAGCATACATCACGCTTCATTTTCTTGAAGTGTTATTATTTTCCTGCTTCGATTTATTCTACGTGATTGCTAGCACCAATTCCTGGGAAATATTTGCTTTGATAGATTTCAAGTCGTCGACACTTTTCACATGGTTTATTGCAAATTCTAATCTCGAAATTGAGCCAGACCTTTACGGCCCTATCGCAGTTGGGACACCAAACATGATAACGGATTACGAGAGAATTGTGCTTAGCAAAGTCGTGGTTAAGCCTGACCACACACGTTGCCGTGGCCTATTATCATAAAGGGACGACCTCGGCGACTGCAGACTCAGGCCCAGGCGCAGCTCTAAAACTCAGGTATAAAGACGAGCTTGTCTAGATAAGCGCGGATGTGATGACCGTCGCTTCCGGACGCGGCATTCGTGTCAGTTAGCCTCTCCCACAATACGAAAGGCGGGCACTCGGGTGTATGAAACTCCTCACTACATGTGAATGAATGGCTTGTTGAGCAGACCCCGTGCTGTGGCAAGACGGCTGAGTATATGTGTCGACCGGGATCCCGACGAACAAGCACCCCCGAGAAGGCCTCTCTAGATAGGCCAGTGCTAAGAACCCTACGCGGACGGACTCAGCTCAGTCGAGCACCACATCTCGCATTATCAGCGCTCGTATACCTCAAAAATGTGTCTAATCAATCAAGCAAGCGCGCATGCGTATAACAGATGTATCTGACCGCAAACTCCATCGATGGGCAGAATCGAGACTCGGACGCGGCATCGATCGATGGCTAGATGTTGCGGTGTGTAATTGTAATATAGGGGTGGCGGATGCGGCCGCATCTTGCCGTGGAAAAAACAACCGACCGGCGAATCACAAGAACTTGGCTCGAAACGTGAACAAGACGGATTCGCGGGTATGTCGCCGTTTGCAGCATTCTGGGGGGGGGTGGAAGGGGGGTCGTCTAAGCAGGTAGGCAGACAGGCAGGCGAGTTTCGAAGCTGAGAGTGATAGTCAGACCAAGAGCAGGATGCCTCAACTAACAATTTGTGTAGCTATGACTCAGCCAGTCATTTCTTACTCGGGGTCTGATCCAAGCAGGCAAGTGACGAAGACGGATGACGTGATCAATACCAAGGCTTTCCTCTTCACACATTGGCGATTCTTTTTGACTATCGATCGAAGAAATAGAGCCGCAAGTCTGCTTACAGGTTCAAGACATATATATGACCAAGCCCTAGAAGTAAAGAATGTACTGGTCCACGAGCGGCCATAGGATCAACATATCTAATCACATGAAGACTACGAGACAAGTAGACTAGGAGGAATAGATGTATATTTATTGCTCTCTGTGAGACCGAGGGTAATGGTAGGTACATTAACTCTATATAGCTCCACAGCGGCATCACAGAGCGGGTGCTTCTCGTATCCTTGACGAGAGAGAGCCTGTCCCCAAGATATGGGAACATCGTCCTATTCCCATTTCTAGTGTCGCTTTAAGCGTAGGGTAAGAAATAACTAGACTATTGAAGAAATACCACCTCTCGATATACTTAGATCTAGTTCTATACAGGCGTCATGAAGGAGACCACTCAGACTCCGTAGATTTAAACGTCAAAAGATGTAAGCGACATTATCTATCCTTAGGAAAAGGGAGAACTGGGAGAACTACGAAGGCACGAGATCAGCCAACTAACTTACTATGGTAAAAAGGATGGATGAGCGTAATAAGCATCAATCCTCAACCCATACACTTGAACCCATCACCCCGCGCCGTAGCTTAGTGAACTAGATGCTGCGAAGGAGCAAAGAAGAACTACATATCTATTGTATACGCCTACCTAGATACCAACCTACCCAACTTCGCCTCATCTAGGATCCGGGTTGTGACATAAGCACAGCTCGCGAATACGTACCCCTCGCGCCTGATGCGGGAATAACTAAGGAGTAAGCTAGGAGAAGTAAACCCACTTGTGGCAAAGAATAAAATCTCTCCTGAATCGCGGAGATCACCTGCGCAGCTTCGCAGTCCACTGTCACGGAACCGGGCCATATCTTGGGGGTAGCGACGTAGGTAGACGTATGCGCCGGGGGCACAATAGGAGTGTGCTAGTAGATAAAACTATACTGGCTCCCCGAACTCCCGAAGCCTGCAGGAAGGAGCTCGTTGGGGGGGAGGGTCACAAAAAAGGGTAGGGTATGGTGTCAACTCACATAATTAGGTAACTATCGTGCATGGCATCGCCAACTTCCCATAGTAAACCTAGCCAAGATTCACAGGGTAGACTAACATATTGTTTTTTTGAGCATACTCAGTATTATCACCTCCAAGTTTCATCACGGCCACCCACCTTTAGTCCATGAATATGGATAAGCCAAAAACAGTATAGGTGGTGTGGAGGATTGTTCTCTAGCCCTGGTTGTAATGCTCTTGAAACAGCTGAGGAAGTACTTGTTCTTGGCACCACAGGTTCTGTTGATAGGTGTTGCCTAGGGACGGTAATTAGAATTGGACGTATGGAGTTTGGCGACAGGGATAGGTAGTTATTCATTCTCTGAACTGATCGGGTGGGGGCTCGATTTTAAACCTTTTCACTAATGACTCACCCGCCGGTTGATGGGTCGGCATAGGTAGCATAGCGCATTCATTCCGCCTGATCTTAGATCAGCAAATCACAAACCTGCGGGCTCACTGCTGGGCAAGCCCTACAGTAGTCAATAGATGGGTAACTTGCACGTTCATCAGCCAACAAGTCAGATATTGTAAACATTTGATACCCACTTCAATTCTGATAGGCATGAACCACAATTTGTAGCAAAAAAACAAAACAAAACACAACGTGTGTTATAATGAGCTTTCGCTTTCTCGTAAGTAGACGCGGCAATAACCGTCCTGCTCAAAGCGAGGTTCAGATTTGGAAGCTATCTTGAAAGGTTGTCCCTCTGGATCTTTCTCAAAGAGTCATCTAAAGCTTTTAGTTGTTTGCTAGTAGCTTTTCGGTANCGCAAAAACTTGTAAACTAGATCCTCATCATGTCCCCTCATCTGGTTTTGTGCAGTTACCGACTAAGGAAAAATAATGACAATCGTATTTCGACGCTGTCAGTATCGTTCGATCGGTATACTGTGGTTGAATCTTGTAGGTAAACCAAACGGGAACAGATGCCACAAACTTTAAGTTGATGCAAATTGGTTACAAGCTTTCCTAGTCGCCGAGATATACCTTTCTAACGAAAGGTATAGGCGACGATGCTTGCATTACTTGCCTGCAACGTTCTCTTCACCTCCGCCACACTAATAATTACCCCTGAACACCGTATAGTGCCACGCATGGCCACTATTGAATCGTACAAACAGCAACTAGTCTTCCTGTCGAGCCTCCCGTAATGCCGTAATCCAGAAAATGCATGGAGACAGGTAGTATGCTATATGAGCATCTTCTGGGCCTGCCTTCCGGGTTGTCTATAAACTTGGTAAGCTCCAAAGGGTGGTATCAAGGATCCGATATCAATGCAGTTGCCCAGAGACAAAGGAAATAATTGAATATTATCACAAGGACTCGGTATGTCATATTTCTCAAAGCAGCTGTGGCTTTTAATATCTTTAGTTTAAGATGCCCTCCCACATTCCTGGACCACCAGGACCTCCAACGGCGGGATGGATTGAGGGGATAACGTAGGGGTGAATGACCCTTTCGGTCGAGTAGCAGAGCCGCTTCCTGCATCCATCATTTGAGGTGTGAATAGGTGTTCGATGAACATCTGAATCGGCTGCCGGCTGATTGCTTGTCATTCTATCCAGCCATTCGTCTTCACTGTACGAGCTATGTTGACTGGTCAGAATGTCGCGGACATTTTCTTGCAAAGAATCGTCGGTTGACACACGCCGGCTTCGCTTCAAACCGTGGCGCGTTTTGCTGCCGACTTCGGCACTCAAATGGTGATAATTGTGAAGTTCCTGCAACGCCCGTGCAGCGTCAGCGGCATCTTCCATATCACAATCTCGCCTTGTCACTGGGGTATCTAACGACATTTGATACAAATCCTTACCCACCGTGCCGGTGTAGGATTCGGGCGAAGACGTAATGCAACTTTCTTCAAAGTCCTCTGGAACTGAAGCAATGGCTGGTTTCATGCTATACCTCTCACCGTACAACTTCGCATTCCGGCATCGCGCCTGAACATCAAGTTTGATGGACGGCGCGCTGGCCAGCGATGAAGCTGAAGAGATTGAGGATGAGCGCGATGTACGTGATGAATCTGATATCATTGATTCAGGCGAGGACGCTGTAGAGATGGAGTTGGCAAGGGAAGGACGACGCGTCAACATGTAACTACGGGGCGAGGAATTAATCGGACCTGGCCACCTGTCTAGGTTCTGAGACGCAGACACTTGGGCGGCCTGAGCCATAGCAAAACTCATAGAACACCTTCCACCGAGTAACGCGTTGGCAGTTGTCACTGACGGAGTAGAGAACCCAGTCAGCTGTGGCGTTAGCCGCGGAGTTGGAAGTAGGCCAAGAGCAGGAGCAAGCCGCCCAGGCGTATGCACAGTGGCTAGTGTCGGCTCCATTATCGTTGGGGTGGCCACGTTTTGAGGGGTTGGCGTTGCATCCAGTACCTCAATTAGTGGAGATCTAACCCGCGGGGTTAAAGGTGATGGAATTGGTGATAACGGGAGAGATGCTAAAACTCTCCTCGGAGACGGGTTAATGCACATTAGCTCTTCGATATTCCCCAGATCGGGGTCAAGCTGGAGAATCAGGTGTTTCCAATCCAGACACTGCTGCTCTGAAATTTGAAGGGAGGTTGAACCTGAAGACGGAGGTTGAGAAGGTATGTGCTTAAGTATGATTTCAGTCCAGCGTTTGAAAACCGCATCTGTGATGTGGAGTTTCCAATTCACTGCACTCAAAAAGCACATTTCGTTCTGGTTGATTTCCTGGGTTGCAAGCCCAGAGATCTTACTCCAGGCTCGTGCAGAGTAATTACGATCTTGGAGATACTTTGATGCTAATATCAAGGCGGCGAGAAACATTCGACGGCCACACTGTAGCGCACGCACTGCGTGGATATCATCAGGCTGCTCCATGGTAAAGTCATGCTTGGGCACATGAGGCTTAATCAGGATTAGATAATACAAGGCAACTTGCAAAGTGGAGTAGCTAGTGCGAGAACGGCGCAATGTCTCCTGAATGAAAGTGCGCAACGGCAGCACAGCCTTATGACCCAACTCTTGTCGATGAAAGACCGAGGCCAGAGGCCAAATGGCCTCCACTATTTGAGTTGACGAATCTAAAATTATTGAGCGCGTGCCACGGTGTGCAGGATTGATCGTTTTTTAAGCTTACCAACGAGGTTATCGACAAAATTGACCTTGCGATCGCTTTGGCGTGCAAGAGTGGGAGGGCCATTCCTAGTAACTGCGCTGTTACTCGTCCGTCGCGGATTTTGCCGAGGCGGTCGAGCAATTTCAACTTGCGATCTTGTTACTCGCTGAACGCCACAAACAGCTTCAAGTCTAGAGAAGCTAGATCGGCGGGCATAATAACAAGGGTCGCATTGATGAAGGTCCGAAGCGGCGGAAATTGCTGTATTATCGGATGATTGGGATGATGATTCGGAAAAAATGGAAGAGGAGGAGGAGGAGGCTGACGAAGCCAGGGAAGAGTTATAGGGGCCATCTACGAAAGATCCGGCGGTGTGGTTCAGTGAATCATATTCACTGCACATTTTGAGAATGGTAAAGGGGGGGAGGCCGAGTCTTGAAACCTCCAGTCGCCCGTCTGAACAGAGTTAACCAATTAGATCGTTATACCGTAGGTAGTAGCGTGAAATCTCTCGTCCAAGTAGCGTCCTCACAACAGTGAAATAGGTTGTACACTGCTGTTGAGCTTCAAAGAGTCGAAAAGTGGCGTTTAGAGGCAAGAATCTAACACCAGGGTTTCACGAACGATCAAACCGGAGAACAGAGCAGGACGGACGACTGGAGTGGAGAGAATAGATATCGCGAGCATCGTGTGGCTGTTGTTTCGGTCGAGGAAACAAGTGGTTATATGGCGGTAGGTGCAGTAGCTAGATGATCATCGAGCTTACTGCAACACTACCGTGTGTAGCCGAGAACGGAAGTTGAGTTAGTTGCGGTGGCGCTAATAGTAATCAGTGTAGTTGTGACTGAGGGCTGGCAAATCGGATGACGAACAACCTAGTTGAGTACGTCTTGTAAGTAACGTGTAAGTAGGTAGGTATAGGCAGTCTATGTATAGTGGATGGGGACGGATAAGGAGGGTAGGTTGGTGATTATGCAAGGTACAGGCTGCAACCACGTTCAACCGATGAAGTGCGCATGGGGGTAAATAGGTGGGATACGCGTGTTTTAAAAACACGACACTCGAGGCTGCTGTCACAGAATGAATAACAGGTAACCAACGGCAGTATGACTTAGACAGCCCGCCGGGGTGGGATGAGTCGGCGCGCGTTGAAGGCAAAGGGGCAACCGAAGACGGACAACGGGTGTGGCAGGGTGGCCAGAAGGTTGACTGACAGTGGTCTCACTTAGCGTTGGTGGTAGCCTTTGGGCGCTGGGCACGCTTGCTCGATGACTCTTATCTGGTGATTAGGTGGCGAAGGCTGGGTGGGGCATTACCGCAGTGCGTCAAGCAGCATGGACAGGTAATCCCTAAGCGTGTTTGGTGGTACAGGTGGTCCTAGCTCTGCCTTGCTGCTGCTGAAGCCTGCGATGGCGTTGGACAGGGGACCTCGAAGTGGATGGCTCAGGTGGGCTGGGTGGCTAATTAAGAGGGAGGAGGCCTAGACGGGACTAGGTGCCAGCGGACAGATGACTCCAAGTGGCACAACAAAGCAGACACAAAGAGACAGGTCAGAGTCTGTGACGACGGTGGGAGCCTGGAAAGGTGAATCGACAGGATGAATCCTCCGGTTTCAACAACGCCGGTGGCAAGTGAGCAATGCAAATAAAGGACTGAGGGGAGAGTGAATCATTCGTGACGAATCTAAGAAAACTGAGGATGACGGAATTAGGGACACATAGATGAAGATATAGCCTTTTCTGTTCCTTGCTCTTTTTAACTTTTGGGTAATGTGCCTTGAGGCCTTTTTAGTGTTGGAAATGTGACTAAGCAGATAATACTGTCATAAGGAGAAGGGGAATACGGATTGGAAATTGATAAATAGATGAAGACGAGTCGTTTTACAGCGTGTGAAGTGTGCAGTGCGTAGGTATGAGCATGAAGAGTCCTTTGTTATAGGCGCAAGAGTACAAGTGAATGCCACTGCGGACACAAACAAAAAGACGATGGAGTGGTGATTGCTGGGACGAACAGAGGGATGGCAAAACAGGGGTTGAAAAGAGCGCTCTGGTATACAGAATGCACTCGAGCAGAACTTTCAAAAAATGTCGCCTCTTTTTTTTTCGATCTTTAGATGTTATAATCGCACATTGCAACGGCTTTGTTCGATAGAAGAGAGGGAAAACAGGGGGACTCGGCTGCTGCTCGGGGTACAGAGGAGTTTTGAATACCTGAGACTTCGGGCTGCACTCTGTACTGCGGACCCCCCAAGATAGACGGTCAGGAGAGAGGATCGATTTACCTACACGGGAATTGGTGTGTACCCATCCAAGCGTGAGTCTACATATACGTATACATAGTACATGAGTACGGTACGTACATGGACAGATGTGGTATCTCTGTATGTGTGCGCTGTATGTGTCCCATTCCCTGTAACAATTTTGAACCAGTCAAGTTTGATGCTCTCACAAGAACTGCATGTTCACACTCCACAGCTAAACCGAAATGAGCAAGGGCTAAAGAGTCGAGCGGAGTGTCTATAGAGGCACAGTATGCATGATTGGTCGAGGTGGATCTCCCTAAACATTGAAAGGTGCTGAAAAGAGACAGCAGGGCAACTCTTTACTTGACACACGGGGGGTGACCCTATCTCAAGTGGAACCATCAGCTATAAACTAGCGTTATATAATGTCTTTGGGTGATTGGCTTATGTACAGGATATGCTCCACACACTCAATATGCAGTGTGCGCCTGCAGAGTTAGTCCTGGAGCTGCTTTTCATCTTATCGTAAGCAGTTTAGCGCTGCTGCAAGATTGCAGCATAATGGGCAACAGCCCCCAGCCACTACAACCATACCTAACTATACAGAAATCTGATTGAAGAAGGAGAGATTGGTGGGAGCTGGAAGCTGGAAAGAGGTGAGGAGTCATCACTGCCGCATCACGTCTTTATTACATATTCCCAATACTCCATCCACATCGAGCAAGAACTAGGTAGGAACCCAGTCTAGATACTTTAAAGCACTCAACTTGGTGTGTTGCGTGCATTCACATTTCACCTACCAGTCATCGAACCACGAGGGAAAGACGATTGAGCGAAGGGGAATAACCCCCTTTTATACCTTTTCAGCCAGCAGCATCATATTGACAACTCCTCGCATCTTGAATTGTCCAAGTAATTTATATGTAAAGCAAGAGACTGCGGCGTTTACTTACATTCCCACTAGATAGGCACTATTTGTATACATAGTACGCGTGGTCCAGTACGTACTGGAGGCGAACAGGATGACATGACAATTGAGTCTCTCTGGATAGGTGCATCCTGATTGACCGTGTCGTTGCAAACAACCAGTTATATTGCGGAGCTATCCGCCTATCTACCTACCGTAGATATATAAAATCTACACCAAGCCATTCTCTAATGTACTAATAATTAATGTCGGTGCTTGTATTTGCTGATGTCAGGTACTTGTTATCGATATCGAAGTATGAGCATACATGTATGTAATGTGGGATACGATGCCCTGATCCGGGGGGTCCGTACTACTACCACACTTGACACCAGTCAGGGAGCCGTGATGCGTTTTCTATCCCTTGAGTGTTTCGAGATAGGGGATTGAAACAGAACTCTTGCAATCTAGACTTGCATCATCAAGGTGGTCCATGGCCTTGGTGCACTTTCTATATTGTTTGTCCCGAAAAAGCACAGCTATTTCTATATTTGGTTTTCTAACTTCGCCTTGTCATCTACCCATTCCCTAGGCAGTAATCTGCACACACTGGTCGTCTCGGGAAGGCTGTGTGTACTTTGTGGAGGTGGGATGCTATCGTGGCGGTACACGCATATCTGCCTACCCATTTATTCCCTTCCGTTCATCGGAGAGAGATGCCTTAGATAGATAGGTAGATAGCCAGATAGATATCTCGATATGTATCTCTATATGCACTATCGACTAGGTTAGATAGACATCGACATGCAAGCCTTGTCACCTCGAATATTGGAGTTTAGGTTGTGGTTCGAAAGCCCTCATATTCGGTATTCTGTGCCAGCTCGCTAGTCAGAACTAAGGACTACGAACCCAGCCATCATTTTATTGTGTATCCTCAACCACAGCTTTAGGTATACAGCTTTATAGACAGAACATGCATATAGAATACTATATATGTGGTAGGTCGGAACACAGCATATGCTACCAGCTACCTACTTTATCCATTACAACTTTACTATTGTTCGCAGCCCTTATTTCTTCAGCAAAATTCACGCCGATGCAGATGCAGGGCTGGAGAGTCCTGCGACCGCCATCTCCCCACCATGCAGAGCCATGTACGCCTATGAACCTGCGGAATCCAAAAAAACGAGCGTGCTTGGGGTTTCGCCCGGTCCCCCTCCCCTTCTAACGAAGCAGTGTAACACACACCGCTGAATGATAATTCTAGGCAACGGGAACGGGCGTGCTCTATCTAGTCATTATCATCGCCGTAATAGCAGGTAGCAGGCAGGTAGTTATCGTAAGGCATACATGGCCATACATGGATATTAAGTACATGGGCATATTCTGCACAGCGTCATTCATCCACCATCGTGAGCAATGCAAAAACACCTAAAGCATATCCATCTGCGAATCCAACCCAGCCACATCAGGCGGAGAAGCAAGTTGGCCGGAGCAGAGGGCCACCGACTTCATGGCCACTCGCGACGACGAATGGCGGAGTATCGTATCGAGTATCACAGGATTCCGAGTCCCTTGTCTGCAACCTGTTTAGCCTCTCTCACGATCATCGTCGTCGCAGCCAATGAGGTCGCGGCGCCGGCCCTCTCGGTTGCAGCCCAAATCGCGATGACTCAAGTCACTAGCTCAGCTATCGTCCTGGATGTACCCTCCAACCGTTCGCTCCTACGGGCATTTGTGTACAGCTTTCCACTCTACTCATCGAAGGATGGCGCGAGATCGGAGCTACATTTGTTTATGCTATGCTCACCTATCTAACGTGAAGCAATGCGGTGCTTACATTACAGCATTGTATAAATTGTAGTCTACATGTAAATTGTCTTCGTTCATATGATACGAGGCCTTGTCAATACTTTACGTTGTGTTAGTCAAAGTGGGCATCGCTTACGAAAATGACGGCCCAGATGGCTAGTGTCACAACCCAGCTTGTTACCCAAAATTTGCCTCCCAGCGAGAAAATAAGCGCCTAGAGCCGATCTAGATTCAAAGCGCGGGACACACACACGTAAGGTCGGAGAGGAATAAGAGCGACGAAGGAAGTGTGAGAAAAAAAACTTCTCATCAGGCGTGGCATCATTGACGGCGGCTTGCGATGACTTCATTCGCCGTGCACATCTTAAATCTGTCATGCACTCACCTTAGTACCAAATTCACATCAGTCAACTGGAGATGCCACGCATCCTAAAACTCCGCATTCTCCCGGTCATCCGATGCAAGAGAGGGGGGGTCCCCCAAGCACGAGCCAGAAGAGAATTCGCGGTCAATACCTACATAACAGGTAGATAGCACCGCTAATAACGGCAATTGACCATACTTCGGAAATTGCCAGGTTCTAGAATAACCTAGAAGTCGGCCAGCGACAGTGTAGATGGCGAGATTCTCTTCGTATCGAACTCAACTTCTGATAACATGAACAAGATATTCGAATCTAGAACCCTCTTCTGTAACCTTGTTTTGCTGTGGGAGAAAAGCCACCTTTCTACAGGTCTGCAGCCATTTGTTCAGCACTGGCGTCATCTCGTCGTGGGAATGGCTCTCAGAAGGGGTCGGGGAACTGGGAACTGGGAGCTAGGATAAGGATTGCTTTGCCAGTCCGATGGATGCATGAGCATGCTGGCGCTGGACAACGAGATGGTACTGTAAATTTCATACTGCCAAGGTCACGCTTGAACGCTCATGACCTGGCTGCCTAGACCAATAAGAATGCCGCTGTCAAATCAATAGCGGATGAGTAATGATGGCCAAATGACAATCGCGTATATGTATCTGCATTGCCATATACTAGGCCTAGATATACTACGTACACGCACATACCGGTATTATTTTCACCGGTCTTACACTAAGCAAGATCTGGCCTAGGAAAGTTGTCTTGGTTTGGCATACAACATATAGTAGCAACGCGTTGTGTTGTGTGAGCTGCCTGATTTCTGCATATCAGCATAACAATATATACGAGTACCTACAAATTATAGCAATAGATGTCGTCTATTCTGTACAAGTACAGTATCAACGATGGGATGTCGTGATGCTTTGCTGTCAAGTGTCAAGGTGGCAAGCCCGAGACATTCATTTTACCACGAGCCAATGAAAGTTGGTGTATAGAGAAGCGAGGTGCCATTCCAGGCAGCTAAGGCAACTCCTCGGCGCTGGTCGCATTTATTCCACTGTTTACACCTACCAAGTCTGAATCATGGGTCGCAGTCGAATACGACACGACATGATCAACGCAAATTGTCTCATTTGTCTCATTAATATCGGTTGCTGTCGATATGCTAGGCTAGGTAGGATATGGATAGGGTAGTTACAGAAGCGCCATCGCGGTAAAACAATGACGCGGGCTCAGCCACTGGCCGTGTCGTGTCTGCGGGGGAGAAGCGCGAGCACCGCCATCATCGGGTACCTGGAATTGCGCGTCGTCGCGGACTGACATGCCTGCAGGAGGAGGTTGTCCGTAACCGCAGCCCTCGGTCAAGGCCTCCCTCGGTATGGTCAATCATCACAAATGAGCTATGCACCGGCGTTGTCAAATCCTCACCTAGACCTTGGGCCAAATCTGAGCCAAATCTGAGGGCCGCCTCTGGGGTCGGGTAGGTGACGCCGGCCTGCGCTGTTCCCGAAAACTCTACTGCGTCATACCCTTGGGAGTCGTAACCTAGGTCCTAGGACCTCGTATGAGACAAATAGAAACTCCGGATTAAAACAAAGCGTTTTAATTACCAAGCGATTATACACCTACGTGCGGTAACGTTGGGGCCAACCCGATCCTGGAATTAACACTCTATTGCCTGCCTGCTATTCTGTAAGCAAACGCAACCCACATAGCCGACGGGAAACTACCTACATAATTAATGTACAAGTACGGTCTGTAAGTTGTCGGCGATTGTCTGCCCAAACATAACTCTTCTACAGCGTTTGTATCTCCTCATCTCCTCATCCCCTCCTCCCTCCTCCCCTTCTTACATATGCATACTCCACCAATGATGATCACTTACAGCCACAATTTTCTTCATCAGCAAGTATTTAGCCACGATAGGCACTAAGTATAGCCATGATCATGATCTACCTATACGACTATGCAAGTCGAAAGATTGAGAAAGCCTACTTCACACCCTACGGCAATACCGCCACCACCTCTTAATTCTTTATGATGTGCTGCTTTCATGGTCCTACCACGTGCGAATATCAATATCGCCCCTTCGCCCCCCTCAATAACCCCCTCAATAACCCCGGGGGCTTACCCGAGCACAGAGCTACTAATCAAGTCGCTGACCCAGTGAAACCAACAAAAAAAAGAAGGAGCGCAAGGACAAAAGATGTGCACGTCCTTTGGCTCCCGGTGATCTCGTCATTTGCGAACTTTATGTAGCATATTCAGACTATTGTTGCCAAAAAGGACGAGTTCGGAGTTGACCGAATCTGCAATGCAGAATCTTGTGTGTTGGTAACAAGACTGTGGCCTGTTTTTGTCCTTTTTTTCCAGAAGTGTTCCAATAACGGGACTATCTACTGTATGTGCGCACACGGTACTCACACTACTACTAAGATGGGATCCTCCGAAAATCCTGCCTATATAGCGTCCTGCACAATTACTCACATACCGTACCTACCTACCTAAGCCAGATTGTTATTAGTCTAGGGAACGAATCGTAGGGATATCTTCGTCATGGTTACCTATGTTGTGATTGGTGACATGCCACTTGCCTATGTAGGTCTCCCGTGTCCCAAGACCATGTCAGATATTAATCGCAGAAAAAACGAGAACCCCGCACGGGTTTACTGATGCTCGCATAATTAATTGACTGGAGCTGTTCAACTGCATACAGCATACCATTGGCACAGCATATGCATATACATATGCGTATGTATATATGTAAGGAATATATGATTGCCTTATCATTGTTAGGGTTGGCATGGTGATCTGGGAAACCATTGTTCACCGCCCTTAAGATCAACATATAGATAGGCTTTCAAGTTACTTGGAGGCGATAGGTCGCCAGCAAGAGTTGTTTACTCACCCAGCGGCCGTAACACACCCCTTCATTCATAGTAGGTAGCAATAGGCAGCAAGGAGGCTACGCCTAAAGTGTTATTTCTCTTCCTTTTTTCTTCTTCTTCTTCTTCTTATGTTTTTCTACTTTTCTTTCGGCGTCGCCCTGTCGAAGATACGGTAGAGTGTTGGTAGAAGCGATAGGTTTTAGAATGCATGTCCGACCGACGCCCCTTTGTGACTATGCATCTTCCTCGCAGTTGCACGGGCTAGGCAACAATGACTTTGGTTTTGGGAGAAACAAACCAACACCCAATCAGCAATGACCCGTACGAAGGGCTCGGGACATGGCATATATCTGTGACATATATGCTTGTGCGATTGTCTATTAACCTCAACCCAGTGTTATGGATTTGGGGAGTGGCAAGGCCAAACACGTTGTTTGACCTCACAGCTCATAAGACAGCGTTCCACAAAGCAAGTATAATTTCATCATAGCTAAGCAAACTGTCTTCCCTTAAACAGCCCAGTGGCTTCACGGTCTCAATACGTAGTAGTAAGGGGGGTCTAGTAGCAGCCACTGCCTTGTAGTAGATTATGAAGTGTTGGACAACCTCCCAACCCCACTGCAATGGTATATTCCTTCTTCTAAATGTGTCATCACTATCGCCTCCATCTCTACGTGCTACCAGTATCTCCGATCCGTCACCAATCTAAGGCTAGTTGCAAAGACCCCATAGCCCTTCGTTCAGCCTTTAGGCAGGCTGGGAGGAGACAGTCAGCCGCCCCATCCTGCAGCTAGCCTGCCTACTTACACCAGAGACTCCGGAACCAACCCCCAACAATAGGACTAGAGAGGCGCGATTGTGTATATGCGCATGCGTACGCATAGTTAATGTGATCGGGCGCTTAATGCTCTTTAGAGTCTTATGTCAGGAATCCTCCTATGCCTCTGTGATTGTTAGTGGCGCTAGGCAGGGGCGTGAGGACTCCGTCGGGATCTGCACGGGACCCCCAAATTTCTCTCAGCCTAGGTGAGAGGCGAATAATCCCAAGGACAAGCCCGTGAATGCCGGGCATCCTGTGGGCACTCACCTAGTCATACACACACACACACACACACACACACAAGTCACCCGTATCCGTAATTGTTTGTTTTGTTGACGTACAAGTAAGGACATGGCTACGCATATGCATATAGTAGTAGCTCGATGGGTAGATCGGTGACAAACAGAACTCGGAGTTTTCGCAGGGATCCCCAGATCGTGGCGGCGGAGGTGGCGGAGTCAACGCGGCACGTGAACAGCACGCATAGCCAACAATTCTCCGACCAGACTAGGCTGGGTCCTTCTCTAGGTCTCCTCCACGCGCCGAGGCATCACAAATCCTACATACTGTAAGTCACCACGATGTATGCCAATGCCAATCACTCCCTTGCGGCCCGCATCGGGCCTATCGAAAAGTCGAGCGCGTCACAGGGTCCAACGACTGCTCCAAGACGCGCGACTCACATCAACACCCGGCTAGCTACGGCCGGGAAGCGCGTACTGTATAGCTATAAGTCCTTAGACTTGGTGAATTGATAGGATATGGGAAGTTGAGGATTGTGGCGGTATGACTCTAGGCATCGTGAGCTTCGTTGCCTACTACGTATTCCTTGTGCCCTGTTCAACCAAGTAATAGATAGATCTGGCCTACCCCAGCTGAACAAACCACCCCCTGCGTCGCAAGCGGGTGCTGAGCAGGACTCCATTGCGGCAGAGGAAAAGGTTTGGCACGACATAGACGGCTTACGAAGGCTACTGCAGCCTATGCTCGGATTTCGGATGTCACATTTACCCGTTTGTTGGGGATGAAACTGGTGACTGAACGCGGGGAGTCGGAGGCCGTGTAACTCATCTCATCATCATCACGCGGTCTGACAAGTTGAGTCTGACAGATCCTGCGAACTGTAAATATGCTGGGCAATGTTAGTTTCAGTCATCATCGTGACTTACGCATGTAGGGTGTTATTGTTGTTGTGGTCAAGTTGACTGCGACGGCGTTGGCTGATAGGTAGCTTCTCATCATTGCTGCTTAAGCAGCAGCATCAACTATACAACTGTGAGTCACCGTCTTTGTTGTTTTGGCTCCGGCCGTACGTCGTACATGGTGCTGGTTGTGGCGGACAGCAAACCTACTTGTGAGTATCACGGGAGAGAACACGAAGGACTGGGTTATAGCCAGTCATCTGGCCCTAAGTGTCCCAAGGGAGCATCAGTCTTAGTCACAGAGAACATGAGACAGGTCACCTATTGAGTCGGCCATGATGATCCTAGGTATGTAGAATTGCAAGCTTGGATCGGGAGACTCGGGTATCCCGGAACTCAGTGACTCAATTTTTGTTGTACCCAGGTCTCGGCGCACTGTCATCTAGCTTTCACCTAGGTGTAGCTGGTGATGATAAACACAGAATAGAATGGCTTAGCGAGAATATGCGATTTATGACATTTCATGAGAATTAACTGATAGTCTCTGATAGCTATTATTAGCTATAATGACGTGTAAAGATTGGGCAAGGTTAAGATGATGATGTTTATCTAAAGAAGTTAATTCATGGGCAAAGATTTAATAAATCTTGTTATTAACATAAGTATAAGGGCTTCTAAGTTGATGTTCACATGCGCTTCTTGAGTCATCGGAGATTTATACCTAAGCCCGTGATTTGACATCTTAATATAATTAATATATTGTTTATTGTGACACGCAGCATAATATCGCTCCTGTTACTAGTGACATAAATTATTAACTGTGTCACAGTAGGAACCACTCTATTTGAGACGGAGAATCCAGACAACTTCCGGAAGCAACCAAATGGGATTGATGTTATATCATCGCCTTTCAAAACGTGAGATTCAGGCTATTTTGATATCTCATTTTTACAACTGGTAAAGGATGATGAGTCTAATGAAATGGATGGTTGATTACTATCTTGTCTAGTCCTTACCACTAGAAAAGTTTGACGAGATAAGGGGACATTGGACGGCTACTACTTGCATCTTGGCTATCTAGGGTTTCTTCAGTCTGATAAATTAATTACGTTAAGCTTCCTTCGCAAAGCTACGGGTTACAATAGCGGTATCATGTATAGAACCATATAAAATATTGAAACGAATGAGGCTTGTTGAAATAAACATCATGTGTAATCTTGGGAGGAGGAATTGAACACCGTCCTTGAGTCATATCAATGAGAACGACATATCGTGCTCCAATAAGACGACAATCAAAAACCGCATTTTATGAGAAGTGTGTGCAATAGTTATCTAGGCTGATGCTTGAATACATTAAACTGAGTAGTTGATTAAGATAAACTGTCACATGGTTTGGCCACTAACGGCATCAGCATTGAAGGGACGAGGAGAGGTTCTCGTGAGGATTTATAGGATGGCCGTGATGACGAATGGGAAGGNCGAACAAAGGGACGATATTACGCATATAGCATACCCGGGCTTCCACTCCTCTTATTAAGCCTTAGTAAATGTAGATATTGCCACGATAAGCAAGATATGTAGTTCATGGCATGTTTGGCTATATAATTCCCTAAGGATTTATCCTCCTCTAGAATGTATTTGAGTTGGACTAGCAAGGGAAATACGCTATTTATGTGGTTGTACCGAGAAGTGCTTTGAACGATATTGAAATTCATATAACGGAGGAAGAAGACTATGAAGGCTAGTGAGTATAATGTTGAAGTCTTTAGATGGGTGTTCTGCAAGGATTTGGTGTAGGCCGTGCCGGTATTAATCTTTGCCAGAGAACCTAGCCACCATATAGAAAGTGCATAGGAGCCAACGATAGATAGTCCATTCGCACATACACATAAATAGAGAATAAATTATAGGGAACTTAGGTAAGAGCTGAGCTGGAGTAATCTCATAATCTCGTAACTCTATAATACGCTACATGCCCAGAAAGGGCATGTCTAATGACAAAGGCATACAACATTAGTAAATAAAATCAAAATAGTACTGTAGACTTGACCCCCGGCGGGAAGGGTAGACTAAGGGTACTCGCAGTTTATGCTCCCCTATGAAGGGGCGAGGCATCATATCATGCATCATACCTCGCCCACGATGTACACTAGCTCTGGCACAGTTCTAAGTCAATATAATATATCGTGTATATACTTATTCTCGACCTAATTATTGCAGGCTTGGATATTAGATTTGAAATAAGTTGAGACCGACTTCGAATTTTTTATGCGAGCATACTAGTAGTTACATGGAGGTATATGTGTATATGACTCTACAACATCCGATTTCTGGCAATAAACTACCTTTAAAGGCCGACGGCCAAGGGAGCTATCGGAACCTATAATTCTAGTGGCGGAGACGATAGGCCTGTAACAGAAGGTGATAGGATATCCAGCTCTATAATGGGTATATAAACCGTCTTTCTCCTTTCTTCCCAAAATAATGCTTAGAGGTGGGAATGGTACTCGCTAAGTTGAAAGTCACGAAACGATGACTCTATGTAATTTTACAAAGCCCTCCCGTTTAAACGCCAATTCCTATTTGTGCAAGATCCGTATAACGCCAGCCACCTCTCAAAATATGTTCATACATTGCCTTGGGATCTGGGCCAGGCTGAGGCCAGAATGAGACCGAACGAGGCTGCTCACCACCAACTCTTCTTAGGAGCCTTCTTGTTATCGGCCTTTATCATCTGCAGGCGTCGTAGCTTCTCGCGGTTTCGGGGGTCTAGGAGTCCAACATGACCATCGTCATGGAACCAGTGGTATTCTCTATCACGACCTGGCGGCGTTTCTCCCTGCATCTTGATGCGCTGAAGATTTCGTAGCTTAGAGAGCCCGTACTTGCACACTAAGAGGGACATTATGACTGAGACACCAGTGACTACACCAAATCCCCAGTTAGTCTCCTCGATGAAATTCTCTAGGTTGGCACCGTATAGGCCAGCGATGAATGTTCCCATAGCCAAACCTAGTGTGCCAACACTGAACTTGAGATCAAGGAGCATTAGAGAGTTGCGGTTGGCGTCTAATATGGCGCGAATACTGCAATGTACGAGTCAGTGGTATCTTCGTTATAGGAGGTGGATGGGAGCTCACATTTCCTCGGTATTGCGGATAGATGATACCAGGTTTTGCGCTTCCTGGACAATTTCGTCGCAGAGTTTGTAGTAAGACTCTAACAACATCTCTACTTCGGTATGGTCGTCGAGCTGTCGGTGAATATCGTGGGTCTTCTCAGTCAGGTACATGGCCACCAAGTCATCGTCAGCTTCGAGAAGTTCGTCGATAGCATCGCGGACAAGCTTAGCCTTCTGTTCGAAAGTGCTAACTCGCTTCGAGAGGATAAGGAGGACGCGTAGCTTGTGGCGATCAATGTCGTCTTCTAGCTCACTTAAAATGCGAATGACGGGGTCTCGCACACCCTCAAAATCGGCTTCTAGCTCCTGGGTTACGGACTGCAGGACAGCTTCGAGGGCGCGGAACTCGTAAGAAAGGCCGCCATTTGTGGCGAGCGTCTTTTGCTGGAGCTTTCCTTGGAGGTCATACATAAACGCAGACTGGGGGTAGGAGGCTTTCGTGCCGTACACATCGAAGAGGAGTACTCGATTGTGCTTTATTAGCACTTTGAGATGCAGCAGATTCAGCAGTATCGAAGTAGGACGGACGAGAATGTGGGGTAGGTTAGACGAGTCAATCTTGCGCAAATCGCGAGGCAGAAGACCGAACTGGGCTGTGTTAGCTGGCCGCTGGCAAGTGAGCACGGTGCTGGGCTTGCAAATACCCTCGCTATCAGCTCGCTCTTCTTGAACTCGCCGTCCACCAGTATGACGTTCCCATTCTCATCAACCTCGGTGCAGCGAAGCCGAGGTTCGGAGGCGGCCTTCTTGCTCAGTTGGCGGCGGGTGTTGAACATGGAGTTGTTGTCCCCGTCGCGATTGACTTCGGGGAGGTCGTCTGGCTCCAGGGGCCGGCCTGGTCTTCGTCCAAAT